>JADBJO010009540.1:65000-75000 GCA_016801955.1 Conus betulinus | reverse complement strand
GACTGGCCACCGTCTCCGAGCTTATTAGCACACGTCTGCAGAGGAGCGTGGAGAATCTCGCTATCACCTAGACCCATGAGGACACATGATCATCGTGCTACTGATATCACCAGAGCGCTTGGATTTTCCTCAGCTCACGAGACTGAGAACCACTGACCTGGGTATCACACAACACTTTGGACAGTTCCAGCAACTCACCGCTGCCTCATTTCTTTGGGGCAGAAGACTCCCACGGGTTACGGTATGTTATGCTTTTAATGGTTCTGTCTCAAACAGGAAGCAAACCGAAACGTGCATTTTTTTTCCTGGAGAGTACAACGGTACCACCGTCACTGATATATAATCGTTTAGCTCCACACCTGAAGTCGAGATATTTGATGTTTACCTTGGACTTGATCGGCGTGTTTTTTTTTTTTTTGTTAAAAACCATGTAAACTCAAAAGAAAAATAAAAAGAGAGAACGATGCAAATGAATTAAGCCAAGGATTCTATGCCTCACGTACTTTCGGGCAGAAGGACTCCCTTCTGCTCATTATTTTGGAACCAGATATTCCTGCTACTCGCTCTACTTCTGATATTTAGTTTTCGAGCTGTTTTATCAATAAATACGTTTTAAAGATAAATATGAGGCAGTGCACGTTGGGGGTATTCTATGCTTTTCTTCTTGCGTTGCACTTGTCACTGTGTGTGAGGAGGTGCGCGCGCGCGTGTGTGTCTGTGTGTGCGTATGTGCATGCCTGCGTGCGTGTGTGCGTGCGCATGCATTTGTGTGTCCGCGCACGCGCTCGTGTGTGTGTGTGTGTGTGTGTGTGTGTGTGTGTGTGTGTGTGTGTGTGTGTGTGTGTGCGCGCGCGTGTGCGTGCGCGCGCGCGCGCGCGCGTGCGTGTGCGTGCATATATGTGTGCGTGCACATGCATAAGTTTATGACTGTTCCATGTACACCTGAAAGTGGACTTTTTATGCATGAAGACGACGCAAAGGTCTGACCTTAACACACTCTCTCACTTTCACACTCTCTACACCTACATCTGCATCCTTTCCTCCTCCCCCCCCCCTCATCCCAACATCTGTCTCCTGTACGTCACTATCTCTCTCCCCCCGTCACTCTAGGTCTTCTGGATACCTCCCACACCTTAGTTACTGATCATTTCAGTAACGACTTCGAAACATGCTAGACCACTAACTCGTGGTGAAGGTCATGAACAAGGAGAGATGCATGGCTCTGGGAACGTCTCATTTCAACCCCTCCTTCGCCAGAAAGTGGAGGGATCAATGACTACAACAAAGTCGCATGTCTGATGAAGCTAATTCCTTGGAACAATAAAAAACACCAGAATCTCTGTCTCCTGTTACTCTTCCTCCTCCTCTTCTGCTTCTTCTCTGTAAGGGTGGAAAAATGTCAACTAGTGGTTTCTGTCTGTGAAGGTTACACAGAAGCGAGTTCACACACACACACACACGCACGCACGATCTCACACACACTCACTCACTCACGCACGCACGCACGCACGCACGCACACTGACACAGATGTTCGTTGAGGTATGGCGTGCGTAAGCCAGAAATAAAACAATGCAAGCTGTAAAGCAAGACAGATGTGTTTAACATAATACCTCTTCAGGTTAGCAATTCAATTCAGATCATGCTGTTTGTAGCCAAGCCGACCCCAAACGGCCTTACCAAGGCTGTTACATCGTCAATGTCAATTTCGTACACTCGTGGGGAAAAATAAGTTCAGTCTTTTTTTTTTACGAGTACATTTCCTTTAAAATATCTCGACTTTTCCATTAACTATCAGGTTAGATGAAAAATGTGTATCCCTTTCAGAACTCATATGTCCGTCAGGTGGGATAACTTTCAGCAGGGTTATCACTGAATCTGCCGATCAATGTTTGTCTCACAAAATGAAGTTCCAACACTCTACAACGACTTGTTTTATAATGGACGGTAGGTCACACGAAACAGTTATCTGTTCGCAAACGGCACAAAACTTCATCTATGGAGAATGGCAGAAACTCTTTAAGATTTGGACTGATCTGAAAGAGTTTGCCACTCGTCTGTATGCATCAGTTCTCTTGTCAGCTGTCTTTGAAGTATGTCTGAATTTCGGGTTTCAGAGGACGTGACGGCACGAGAATCTGCGCAATCACTTATTTGTGCTATTCTTGGCAAAAAGATCAGCCACCTCATACTCTCCAGTACTGGCGTGACCAGGCCTCGAAGTAGAACGTTCGTTGCAACCATCAGATTTTTCAGAATGGTGTACAATTAAAAACAACAGGTGAGGGTTCCTGAGTTTAAGTCACGGATGGCTTCCAAAACAGAAAGGGAGTCGGAGAGAATGAGGACAGCATTGAAGTGTGATGTAGAAACCATCTGAAGAGCTAGCGCCAACATTCTCAGATCGGAAGTGCAGATAGAGCTGTCTGAGGGAGGGTGTTTCTAACATTAGCGAGAGGAAGCTATTAAGGAGCAAACAGATGCAACACCCTCTTCAGATTTGCAACCATTAGTGGTTTCTTTTTAAACGTGTGGGAACAAAGTTCAACACAAAAAAAAAATGATTCTGCACCAGAGAGCTAGTGCAGTCTTTGTAGTAAGAGGCAAGATCAAAGGGATCTATGCAGTGCGGATAGTCCATGGTGGGTTGCATGCAAATTTGTGCAAACACACACAATCCAAAACATCAAAGTTTGGGTTGTTCGGATGACGGAGAATACCGATTCCCCATGGGTGGCATTGCACTGGGTTTCTCGTCAAATTTCCTGTGGAAATTCGGTTGAGACAGAGTCATAAAATGCACACTACATAGCGCGTTCAAACACACGCGCGCGCACAGAGAGAGAGAGAGAGCGAGCGAGAGAGAGAGCGAGAGCGGCACACACACACACAGAGCGGCACGCACACACACACACACACACACACACACACACACACACACACAGAGAGAGAGAGAGAGAGAGAGAGAGAGAGAGAGAGAGAGAGAGAGCGAGAGAGAGAGGCGGCACACACACACACACACACACACACACACACACACACACACACACACACACACACAGCGACACACACACACACACACACACACACACACACACACACACACACACACACACACACACACAACACAGGAGAGAGAGAGAGAGAGAGAGAGAGACAGACAGACAGACAGACAGACAGAGAGAGGCGCGCGCACAGAGAGAGAAAGAGAGAGAGAGGGGGAGGGGGGGTGAAGGGAGGCTGATGAAGAGAGACAAAACAGACAGAAAGACAGACAGAAAGGTGCGCCTACGCACACACAAAAAGGTACTTCTGAACGTATCTAATGCAATGCTTCCTATACGATGAAGGACGCCATACAACTGTCTGTAGGCCATCAATCCTAGCAAACACCGGCTCTCCCTTTCTACCCCTTTCCTCTCGTCTATTCTCCTTTCCTTTCCTCGCTACCCCTTTTCCTCTAGCAGACAATACATCTCATATAATGTATACAAGCCAAAATGAGGCGAGTGTCAAAATAGCACAGAGTGCCTAGAACGTCATTGCAAAATCGATAACATTTGAATCATCCCACGCTATTAACAAGGATTTATCTGACACATAAATTTGACTCTGCTGGAAGAAACGGTTGCAGCAAGCAAAATGAAATATTATATCAATGTCAACAACTGATTTCTGCAGCGGTTTTTGTTTTTGTTTGTTTGTTTGTTTTTGTTTTTGTTTTTGTTTTGTTGCTTGCCTCACCCTTCTCAGAATGAACTCTATTCTTTTCCCAGTTACTCGCAGACGTGTCTGTTCAAGAGTACACATTTATGTTAACACACAACCCCGCCTTTCTCACCACTAAAATAAAAGTCTCAACACCCACCCCTCTCTCTCCTAGCATAAACGACATCGATACTCAGACCATGCTCTAAACTCTTCGTGCACACAAGCTAATCCTAAGACCACCTTTCCCCAGCGCACGGGGATAAAAAATATAGAGTTTTTCCATCATGTACAGAGATCCTAACACCCATTCTGTCTCGCTGACAACTTAACAATTGCAAAAAAATCTTCTCCTTTCTTTCCTCCCTACTTCTCTCTCTCTCTCTCTCTCTCTCTCTCTCTCTCTCTCTCTCTCTCCCCCCCCTCTCTCTCTCTCTCCACCATCACCATTTTCATTCTCTTTGCTCCCGTCTCCTTGTCTTTCTCCATAGTTTTCTTGTCAAGGAAAAATGCACTCCCGCGCGCACATGTATGTTGATACATAAAGGCAAAAAAAAAAACCCCTTGCTCTACGTGAAATTAGACGCTGAACCATGCTTTACATTCCCATCAATCAATAGCCTCGGCTATTCATTCACCTACCCATCTCTCTCTCTCTCTCTCTCTCTCTCTCTCTCTCTCTCTCTCTCTCTCTCTAAGTTGAAAACATAATACTGGAAGTGCATTTAAACATTTTCCTCGCCAATGTAATTTTTTTTTTCTTTACGGTGAATAGCCAACAAAGCCAGGCTCCATCTATTTTCATTACCTCGACTACACATTGTTAGCGGGAGTTTAAATCATGAACCAAGATATAAACATTTAATATAATACTATTTTGACAGGCGCTGTATTAACAGATCCTTGATACGAGAAAACACAATTAAGTGGACAGTCTCTTTTAATAAATTCCACGTATAAGGAGGCATCATCCCTCAGACCCGGTTAACTGCACGTAAGCCATCGCTTTCCTTTTCAAAGAACAAGGAAGCCAAAACAGAATACTTATGTTCTATCCTACAGGCTTACGTCACTTCAAACCAGCGGCACCCCGAAGTTGGCGTCTGCTTGCGTACAAGTGGAACTCTACATTTGCACAAAAGGTTGGCCGGTACACGCCAAGAATCAACAGCAAATGACACGCATGGATGAACTTGAAGTGAGGTGTAAGAAAGTATGGCTGGTTTAGTCCGCGGGAGCAGGAGGGTGTATTGAACAAGCATTGTTGCCTCGTGACACCAGTCTTCTGTTCGTTTTATTGTGCTGATCAGATGGAGATGAATACTGTCCAGAGAAATGCTGCGGTTGTATACACTGACATTTTCTGATGTATGTATGCGCAAGATTTGAACAGTAAATCGTGACTAACGGAGGCAGCTTTTTCTCTCATGATGAAACAATCACACATGCATTACTCCCAGCTAAAGCTGCTTGCGGTTCTTACTGGTCTGTAGAACATGCAGAAGACAAACAAGACGAAACGAGGGAAGTTTCCTTTAAAAGAGAGAGAGAGAGAGAGAGAGAGAGAGAGAGGGAGAGAGAGAGAGAGAGAATAAAAGAGTAAAAAGAAAGAAAAAGGATTCCAGGCCGTCGCATTCTAAAGTTAACAAATCTACAATGCAACCCGGAGAAAAAAAATGTACATGTACAAATCTACTTTTATTTAGGATTCGACAAAGCCTTTTGATCTTGAAACACTGTCACACGGAACACGAAAATACACAGGAACAAATACGGGTAATGTTGGATTCCACAGTGTCGTGTTTTACCAATGAGCGCGTAAACGTCGTGTGTGTGTGTGTGTGTGTGTGTGTGTGTGTGTGTGTGTGTGTGTGTGTGTGTGCGTGCGTGTGTGTGTGTAAGGGGGGTAGGGAGCCGTGGGCGGGGGAGATTGTCGAACAAGATGCCTAGAGCTAATTGTTAAGTGTCTACCCCTACCTTACAACAACAAAAAATAATAATAACAATAATGATGATGATGACGATGACGATAATGGTAATGATGACGATGACAACGACAACAATAACAACAATAAGCATCTATATGGGAAAGAGACTGAAGAGAAATACCTAAAGCCAGCCAGTCAGATTAGCGTCAGACTTTATCAGTGCTCCGTGTGGGAGGGGGACTGTCACAGCTACACAGGCCCAAGCAATCAGACCCAACGTTGCACCGCAATCATTCATCCAGTGCGGAACTCTACATTACATCCCGAGGCTGACAAATGCTTACGTCTACCACCACAGCCACTACAACAACTACCACCACAGCTGCTGCTACTCCTGTTTCAACTGCTGCTGCTGCTGCTGCTGCTGCTACTACTACTACTACTATCAATCAAAAACTCCTGGTTGCCTGGGGTTCAAAACGGAAGGAAATCCAACATGAAAAATGGGGAGAGCATTAAGCAGCCAGCTGGGGATGGTGCGCAAGGGGGATAGATGAGAGGAAGGACTCTAAATAAATGACAAGTTTACTGAAATAAACTGCTTTAAAGCAGCTGCCCCTACTTCCCCAAACACAGACTGGTTATACAAAAAAAGGACTTACATTGGTCGTCTTTGTTCATTTTACCCATCAGCGCGCAGATACAGACGTTAGTAAAAACATGACCATTCATTATTACGAAGTTCCCTTCGCACTGTTCACATACTGTGTGCGAAAAGAGGCCATTTGATAAACTCAGAATTTGTATGTCCATAATATCGTTCATTCCTTCCTTCTTTTCATTCGTCCGCCTCATTTATACCTCTTTCAAACACCACAATGGATAACAGTGCAAAAGAAGTTCGTGAATATGGCCTTATATTCAGTGTGCTTCCAGTAGCAGAACGATTTTTTTTTTTTCCCAAAAAAAAAAGAAAAACGTTTTGTGCACGGAAACTGACCCCAGCTACCCCCTTGAGTATTTCTTCATCTCCATCCACCCCTTTCCGCACCCATGGAGAAAATGGCTGCTGCTTGATATTCCACAGATATGGACACATGTCGGAATTGCTTTCACATTTTGTCCCGTCCTTAGATGTCTGCAAAGAGGAAGCCAGGGAGTACGCAGGAAAGCAAGAGGGCAGCGACACAAGAACCATCAAAGGTGATCTGAATCAGAATGGCCGTCAACACTCTCTGCCGCCCTGCAGTGTGAGCAGATCTTTCTTCCTCATTCCCTCTTGCTCCCACTTCCTTCTTCCTTGCTTCTTTCTCCTCATTCTTCGCCTTTGTTCTGCTTCCTCCTCTTTCCTCCTTTACTCCCTCCCTTTCGTCTCCCTCCCTTTCTCCCTTCTTTATCTTCTTTTTGCCTAATCGCTTCTTTTTCTTGAGGAAAAAAAGCGAGTGAGCAATGGGGTTGGAGGAAAGGGGTGGGGTGAGAGCGGGTAGATTATTGGCTGAAGACTGATTCCTCTGTATGCACCTCCATCCCCTGCCTCCCTTAACCCCGCTTTCGAGGCAGACATGTCCATGAAGTCCTGTGCCAACACCGACTATCTTTGGTCAACAGAGTTTGTTGCAGTTTTGTGTCTCGAATCGTCGCGCCAATGCTGCCACCTGTTATCTATGAACAGATTTTCCAGCAGAATAGCTCATAACATGCTGAGAGATACAATCTGACCCAGAAAAGTTTTTAGGAGGGCGTCCAAGAAAAATAACTGAAACCGAAGGGCAGCTCCCAAAACAGGAGTAAACATCGTGAATTACAAATCCTGTTTCACACAGATAAACAGATCTTTGATCGGCGGTCACCTCAATGCATGACTGTCAGGACACAGGAATATAAATCGTGAGCAAGACAAAGGCTCACCTACCTTAACGAACGTTCCGTCATCTCCGCCTACGCCCTTTTCCCCCTCTGAGAGAAAAATGAAATCAGCCAATGATACTCCACAGATGAGGGCACAGTCGTATTGTGTCCCACTCTGTGTGTTGAGGGAGGTGAGATGGGCATGGGTGGAACGGAGGGAAAACTAAAGGGCCATAACACATGAGTGAACCATCACAGGCGATGTGAATCTGAACGGCGGTCAACGCTAGCGAGTGATGTCAGCAAATGTGCTCCTCTTCTCTTCTCCTATTTCTTCTTCTTGTCTATTTCTTCTTCTTTTCCGTCTTCGCCTTTTCCCATTCGTCTTTTCTTTCACATTTCGTCCCAGGCCAGTCAAAGATGTCTGTAAAGACGGAGTCTGGAAGAAAGAAAGAAGGAAGGAAACAGTCACACAGCCTTCAAAGATGATGTGAATCTCACTGGTTATAAACTCTCTCTCTCTCTCTCTCTCTCTCTCTCTCTCTCTCTCTCTCTCTCTCTCTCTCTCTCTCTCTGCCCACCAAATCATACGAGCATATATTTCTTCCTCTTCTCCTTTCCTTCTTTTCCTCTTCTTCTTTATTTTTTTTCTTACTCCTCGTCATTCTCTTTGACATCTTTTTTTCCTCTCCTCTTTCTTCCGTTTTCCTCTCCTCCTCCTCCTCCTGATTCTTCTTTCTCCTCTTTCATCCTCTCCTTCTCTTCCTCACCCTTCTTTTTAATCTCCCTTCCTACCCCCCCTTCTTTCCTCCTACTCCCTGTCTCCTACTTCCCACGTTTTTATGGGAGGTGAGAAGCTAAAAAAACAAAACACAACAAAAACAGGGAACATGCAAAGGTACTAGAGGAGAGGATGTGCTACAAGTGGATTGCTCAGAAGGTTCTATTTCGCTTCCCCCCCCTGTTTTCTGACAGAGATGTCCAACACCACCACCCTCACCGACACAGCCTGCCTCTTGTCACTCGCGTTCATAGTCAGTGAGCTTCGTGGACTGTTGTCCGAATCCGTCGTCTACGAACGAGTTTTTTCGGCAGAATTACTACACACGTGGCAGCAGATGCAATCTGATCGCAGAAGTTTCGGGAGAAAAGGTCCTCTGACACCGAGATGAAAAGGACTAAATATTATCAGTTACGAGACACGTTCCAGCACTGGGCAGATTATGGATTAGTTCTGTCACTACGCTCAATACTGTCATGGAAGAGCGATATTAACCGAAGGCAAGACGAAAAGCTCACCCGTCACAATGACATTACATCTCAAGCGGGAAAAGAATTGTTCGTTGATATTTCGCAGAGATGGACACGTGTGAATTACTTGACACATTTTGTTCCCTTCATGTGACGTCTGCAAAGAGGGAGCCAGTAAGTTTAAAGAATAGAGAAATAAATAAAATTGGGAGGGGGAGGGGAGGGGAGAGAAGAAAAAGAAAATACGAAGGCAGCAACGTGTGCGTGAACTATCGAAGAGTGATCTGAACCTGAATCTCTGTCAACGCCAGCAAGTGATGTAAGCAGATGTGCCTTCCTCTCCTTCTTCTCCCCCCCCCCCCCCCCCCCCTTCCGCCCTCCCTCCCTTTCTTATTTTCCTTTTTAGTCTTCTCCCTCTTACGTCTGGCATGTCGTATCTGTCACAGCCCATTTCCAGACGTCTGTAAAGAGGGAGCTGCGAACAAAGAGAGAAAACAAGAGGGCACAACCATATATGAGTGAACCAACAAACGTAATTTGAATCTGATTGGTTATCAGCGCTCTTTACCACCAAGTCGATCTTTTTTCTTTAACCCTTTTCTTCCCTTCTTTCTTTCTTCTCTTACTTTTTACTGCTTTTTCCCCCCACTTCTTTTTTGTGTGTTTTCTTTCTCCTTCTCTCTCTCTCTGCTCTTTCTTTTTTCTGTTTCACTTCCCTTCTCCTCCTTCACCATCTTTATTTTCCTCTTTCTTTTTCCTTTTCTCTTCCTCGTCCTTCTTTTCTATCCTCTCCTACTCCAATTTCTTCTCCTTTCCAAGTTTATACAGAGGAAGGTGTGCGACGGTGAGGAAGGGAGGAGAGGGGGGAATCATGGGATAAAAAAAACGATTGTATTCGCAAAGATCTCTCTAATGGTGAACATTGGAGCTCTAGCTGAGGAACTGAGAAAGAAGAGAAGAGACAGACAGAGAGAGAGAGAGAGAGAGAGAGAGAGCTGAGAGAGAGAGAGAGAGAGAGAGAGAGAGAGAGAGAGAGAGAGGAGAGAGAGACAAAGAGACAGAGAGAGAGACAGAGAGAGAAAGAGATTAGAGAACAGAGATTACTGAACATGATTTTGCCTCTTTCATCTGTTTTATGCATACATAGATTTCCATGAAAACTGTCACTGGTACTGACTTCGTCTCGTTGGCAGGTTTATCACTTATTAAGTTTCGCAGTTTATTGCGCCTGATGACATACACCGTTTCCTATGGACAGGTCTTCTGA
>JADBJO010009540.1:55000-60000 GCA_016801955.1 Conus betulinus | reverse complement strand
ATATTAGTTTGTTCAATATCAAAATGTGCTTTATCATCCCCCCATGGTGGTATAGGAGAAAGCGACAGTCTAATGGATAGTGCATCGTTATCTATTGAAACTCCAGAATCAGTTTGAGTGTGTCTGTGTCTGTCTATGTGAGTGTATGTATGTGTGCATACGTGCGAGCGTGTGTAACTCTGTGTCTGTCTGTCTGTCTGTCTGTCTGTTGGGGGGGGGGGGGGGGGGGGGGGGGGGCGGTAGAAATAGCATCCCTGGTGGGGGTGCTTGCCAAGTCCTTCTTAGGGTTGCACATTCATCTTTGCACCTAACCCGACACTCAGCTCTCACCTGCGGCTCCCCGTAGCTGTTTGCATGCGACAGCGGCCACACCTCGGGAAATAGCTTTGGTAAGCTGGCAAAACCACGTGAGGGCAACCGACGGGTCTCAAACCCTCGGTGAGATAGGGCTTGTCTGCATAAGCCTGTGAAGTCTGTAGTCGTGGGACTGATTCAACGGGCAGAAAGGCGACTTCCAACAAAGCGTTGCGGAATGTACAGAGCATGGTGAGACACGAAAGACACCATAGTCACCCACTGCATCCGACTCCATCATCTCTAGCCGTCTTGACCCTGTCTTGCTGCTGGACTCAGATGGTTTTGGACGAGAGAGTGAGGTCGACAAACTGCGCAGCTCCTCCCACTTTAAGCAAAGTCACTGCGCAAGCACTTCTGTCATAATCATCATCATTCATCCCTATTCACCTCATTACTGTATCATTCCCCAAGTCCTGTAGATATGGTTGAGCGACGAAGCGGCAGGTGTGGGTACACTGGCAGCCGTAGCCGCAAACATGCACGCAGACGGTTCATGCCATACGGTCGTTATCCACTGAACTGGAGCAGGAGTGGAGTGGAGTTGGGTAGCCACCTGAGCGACTGAGCAGCCCTTTTAAGGATAGCACTGCTCACATGCATAGCATGAGGAACGAGCTAGCAAAAAGGGTGTCCTTAACATCGCTTGCTCCATTCTTCTCCAATCAGCTTACCGCTGCTAGAGGAGACCCTGTAACAGCAGTCGAGATTAAAAAAAGGAAAGCACGAACTTGTTTGCTCTTACCCTTGGCACATGGAATATGCGCACCCTCCTGGACAGAGATAATGCAAACAGGCCTCAGAGGAGAACAGCTGTAACTGGAAAAGAACGTGCCCGGTGTAACATCGACATCCCAGCCTTGCGCAAGACCCGGCTTGCGGGACAAGGCGAACTTTGTGAAAGCGGCTCTGGCTATACCTCTTTTGGAGCTAAAGAGGAAGTGAAGAGCAACGAGAGGCTGGTGTTGGCTTTGCGGTGAAGACAGATCTTGTTGGCAAGCTAGCTGGACCTCCAAAGGGAGTGAACGACAAGCTGATGATGATCACGAAACTCCCTCTTTCACTTGGAAAGAAGCACCTGACAATTATCAGCGCCTATGCGCCGACCATGGCCAACCGAAATGATGTGACGGACAAATTCTAAGAGGATTTTTACGCTATCACTGCTACTGTTACGAAAGCAGACAAGCCCGCCATACTTAGTGATTTCAACACAAGACTCAGTTCTGACAGCGACTCGTGGAAAGTGTCATCGGTAAACACGGAAAAGGCCACTGCAACAGCAACGTTTCCTACTACTCCAGACCTGTGCTGAGCATGAACTGTAACAGTCTGCGCAAACGGAACATCCACGCTTGTGACAACCACCGCGGCATATCCCTCCTTTCTACAGCAGGAGAGATCTTTTTGCCAGGATTCTGCGGAACCGCCTTATAACGGACCTTGAGCAAGAACTTTTGCCAGAGAACCAATGTGGCTTCAGAAAAGGCAGATGAATCATTGGTATCGTATTTGCTGCCAGACAGCTTCAGAGAAAATGTCAGGAACAAAATGCCGATCTGTTCTCTACCTACGTCGACCTGACCAAGGTTTTCGATACTGTCAGTTGAGAGGGCCTGTGAAAGATCATGGCCAAATACGGATGTCGAAATTCATCCCTATGGTGCGGCAATTCCTTGATGGCATGCAGGCCCGAATCCAGGACAACGAAAACATCTAACCCATTCCGTCACAAATGGCCTTAAGCAAGGCTGTGTTTGCCAAGCGCCCACTCTCTGTTCAGCATCATGTTCTCTGCGATGCTGACTGACGCCTTCAGAGAAGAAGACGTAGGCACTGACACCAGATTCAAACCTCCTTAACATCAAGGGGGTCCAGTCAAAAACTAACGTTATGACAG
The DNA here is from genome assembly GCA_016801955.1 of Conus betulinus. Taxonomy (NCBI): domain Eukaryota; kingdom Metazoa; phylum Mollusca; class Gastropoda; order Neogastropoda; family Conidae; genus Conus; species Conus betulinus. The sequence goes on along the minus strand of JADBJO010009540.1, from coordinate 57,746 downwards.
ACGACCGCTCTATCAATGCTGGCTCAGAAACTGGCATGCAATCCAGCATTGACAAATTTTCTGTGACCTGCGGGCTCGCCCTAAGTACAAAGAAGACGAAAGTGCCGCATGAACTCGAGCCAAGAAGACCCTACGCTGAGCCTAACATCACAGTCAATAGTGCGAGACTCGCTGGGGTAAGTACCTACCTTGGCAGCTCACTGTCCCAGAATGTCACCTTCGACGATTAAGTGAGCATTAGAATTGCAAAGCAAGTGCAACCTTTAGCAGACTACAAATCAATATTTGGAATAGAAAAGGCATCAGTCTAGAGACCAAGCTGAAGGTATACAGAACAACTGTGTTCTCCCTACACTCCTCCACGCATGTGAAACATGGGCAGTGTACCATCGGCATGCCAAAAAGCTGAAAGACTTTCCACAACCAGCCTAAGAAGACTGCTAATTCCAGAATGGCATGACAAAAATCCCCGACACAGAGGTGCTTGAACAAGCAGGTCTCCCGAGTATCCACACCATTCTAATGCTGTTTTGGTTCAATGGTTCATATAGTTCGCATGCCAGACCACCGGCTACCATAGAGACTATTCTATGGTTAGCTGCAAAAAGGACTGCGTTCCCATGAGGTCAGAAAGAAACCACGCTTCAAAGACACTCTCAAAACATCCTTCAAAGCGTTTAACATCGACCCTGACACATGGGAACAAACTGCTATGAATCGCAACAGATAGCGCTACTCTATTCACAAAGGCACCAATTTATGTGAAGAAAGGAGGACAGCTGCAGCGCACGAAAAAGACAGGCGTGGAAGACCGCACAAGCGATGAAGAGCAGGTCTCCCACATTCCCTGTCCAAGATGTCACCGCACATTCCGTGCACGCATCAGGTTTATCAGTCACCTGCGTAACCACAAAATCATCTCCCCCCCTCCCCCCCCCCCCCCCCCCCCCCCCCCCCCCCCCCCCCTCCCTCTCTCTCTCTCTCTCTCTCTCTCTCTCTCTCTCTCTCAGCACCAAGATGACTGAAGTAGTCCTCGTCAACTCGACGGACGAACCGAGAGTGTGTGTGCGCGCGCGCGCAAGCGCGCATGCAAACGCACACGCACGCACGCACGCACGCGACCTTTTGCAGGCTCGCTCGTCCTGTGTCAGTATAAGATTCTCAAAACCCTCTTCCATCCATCCCACGTACAAGCCTAGACCCCAGAGGTGGCACACTTGTCCGCTCCTGTTGATTTCAACCTCTCAAGGGACGGAAAGAGTCCCGTTTGTCCTGTCACCTTTTTCCATCCCGTCATATCCGATCAGTCAGAGGAGAACACAGAAGACGACGAAAATGAATCAAATCGAAGCTTAGGTCCGTGGTCTGCCTTAAAACAACCCACCCCACTGTTAGCAACCGGTCTCTGAACTTGTTAGCACACGTCCGCACAGGAGAATATATATGATTCGCTATCGTCTGGGTCCATGTGGACACACAATCATCATGCTTCGGGTATCACCGGAGCTATTGGATTTTCCTCAGCTCACGCGACTTGAGAGCCATAGCTTTGGGCATTACGACACATCGCACAGTGCCAAAAACTCACCGCTGAACCACTGGTCTGGGGCAAAAGATTCCTCGCTAGTTGCTGTTGTCGTGCTTGTGTGACGGAAACGTTAGGCAAACCAAGATGTGCGTATTTTCCGGAAACTACAAGAGAACCATCGTCACTAATGTTTGGATAAAACGTTTAACTGCACAGCTGAAGAGTTAATCTAGTTTTATCTTGGAACTAACTGGCGCGTCTCTCCCTCTGTCGAAAGCTATGTAAATGCGACAAAACAGCACTAATCTGTTATTTCACCCTCCCTTCATCCATCTCTGTCTGTCTGTCTGTCTGTCTGTCTGTCTGTCTATCTATCTATCTATCTATCTATCTATCTAGATATAGATATCTATAGATAGATAGATAGATAGATAGATAGATAGATAGAGATAGGTAGGTAGTAGACATAGTACAAATCATGTTCACATCGATTCTGGGTTTTTTTTTTTTTTTTTTTTTTTTTTTTTTTTGTTTTTTGTTTTTTTTTTTTTTTTTTTTAAGGACGTACCCTATAGTTCTTAGTTAAATCGTGATCAATTTGGCGTCATATTGGTGCAGTTCACTGTTGTCCGTTTACTTGTTGGTGCCGGCTAATTCCCATTAGCGACACCACAGCCGTCACTAAGGAGTCGACGACTGTGGCTCGTGTTCTTTCGGGCACAGGACTCACCGCTGCTCGCGTCATTTTGTGACCCTAGACTTCCCGCTGTCCACGTCACTGTGGGACCGTAGCCTCCCTCCCTCACTGCTCATGTAAGTTTGAGAGCAAACATTCCCCGCCGCACATATCATTTTCGAACCGAAGACTACCCTCTGCTCACGCCATTTCGGGACCAAATATTCCCGCTCTTCACGTTACTTTCGTCTGTATAACTCTAAGAAAAATTAATAGGCGCAGAACACGATGGGAATATTCTAAACCTCTCTCTCTCTCTCTCTCTCTCTCTCTCTCTGTGCGTGCGTCGTGTGTGCATGTGTGTGTGTGTGTGTGTGTGTGTGCGCGCGTGCGTGCGTGCGTGCGCACGCGCGCACGGATATGCACTGTGTGTGTATATGTGTGTGTGTGTGTGTGTGTGTGTGTGTGTGCGCGCGCGCGCGCGCGCGCTAGTATGTCTGCCCTATCTCGCGCGCGCGTGTGTGTGTGTGTGTGTGTGTGCG
>JADBJO010009540.1:37500-50000 GCA_016801955.1 Conus betulinus | reverse complement strand
AAATAGACACTCCAAACACAAGTGAACTTTTGTGTGAATCCTCACATAAGATTCATTTTTATCAAAGAACCCATATACGCTTCGCTTCATTTGCTTACCCATGAACGTACTAGTTTTTTTTTTTTTTTAATCTAAGAAAAATATGATCTAAAGTTGTGAAAGGGATCGACAGACAACACTGCAATATTCGTTATTATTATTATTACGAAATAATTGGTCCCAACAGAACATAGCTTTAATTTTCGTAATTCATTATTACATGACAAAGTTCCGTACTGAAAACCTTCGCACTGTCAATCTTCAAAACATTTCGTTGTGAAGAAATGACAAACGTTGCGGACAGAACAGTTCTCTACTGTTTACCATATCTTTTAATCGTTTTTACAAAAGAAAATTTCCGAACAGAGCGGACGTGGAGTATTGCTACTCCTTTTTCTGCTGTAATTACTGCTCTGTAAATGACGCTTCGAACATAAAACTCCGTACCGTTAATCTTCTCCACTTTCAATTGTTATTACTAGTTGCAAAGTGAAACGACTGCAGGCGGAAATCTAAACAAATCTTAAATAAATGTCAGCGAACCGCCCAGAGAAACGTGGACAAACGAGTCACAAGACAACACACAACGCGTTTCGACCTCTTAGGTCTTCCTCAGGTGAAATAAAGACGGACAAAATAACGAAAATGCACTTAGCATTAGCAATGTAATTGTTATTACATTATAAACATTCTCAACGGAATAGCCAGTCGTGTTAACCTTCATGATATTCAATTGTAAATAAACATCTCTAAAAGAACAACTGTGTAATAATATTTTATTTCTTTTTCCTAATAACTGATAAACGTGCGCAACATATAAGATATGGAATGAGAGCTGCACAACAATTAATTCTAAGACCCCCCAGTTTATTTCTCTGCAGTAATCTTTACCGTATTGCATATAATGTAACGTTTGGATTCGTGTGTATTTCATGAAATGAATTAGATATTCGCTTCTCAATGAGGTCATTTACATATCGTGAATGCTTTCCGATGTAATGAAAAAATATTGTTTTATGTCAAATTTGTAATTTCACGGCTTGTCTTATTGCAAGTGCGAACTGATATCGACGCATTTGTTTGTTTGTTTCCTGACATTTCGATTACTCCATACTGTAAATATTTATCGTGCGTGCGTGCGTAAGAGCGTGCATGCGCGCACCGCGCGCGCCGTGTGTGTGTGTGTGTGTGTGTGTGTGTGTGTGTGTGTGTGTGTGTGGTGTGTGTTGTGTGTGTGTGTGTGTGTGTGTGTGTGTGTGTGTGTGTGTGTGTGTGTGTGTGTGTGTGTGTGTGTGTGTGTGTGTGTGTGTGTGTGTGATTCTTGTTCTTCTTGCCCAAATTCCTGAGATTCTTCAAACAATTACATTTTTTTTGTCATTCAATCTTGTTCTTGCAGCGGAGCATGTTTCTTGGCATTTCTCGGCTATTGGATTCATTTCCTTGCTAATCAGACTTCCAGTGGGAGCAATGCCGCAGAATTTAGGGGAGGGCAAAATACACACAACAAAAAAAAAACCAAAATGATTTGGGGGTAGAGTTAAAAGCAAGAGAACTGTGTCTGTGTACGGGCTGCACAGGTCAGTGTCTTTGGAATCAATCGTTTTGCGTTTTAAGACAGTGCGTCACAGCCCCACCCCCACCCTCCTCCTATATCTTCCTCTTGTTTCCAGTCAAGCCGACCACGAAGGCCTCATCTCCGCTTCTCCTCCTTCCATAATCGTCTTCGTAACCTTAATAGTAAAGAAATGTTTTGTGGGTTATCAGCACTGAACACACAAAAAGTTCAATGTTCATTAATATATCCGACACTAGGCGTTCGTGAAATAGGACTGAACCGCTATTAAAGTTCAGTGGTCAAATGTCTGGGGCTGGTGACGGCCAGGCCGTGGTTCCCTTCCTCACCACTCTCGGAACTAATTAGGTCTGAATCGGCTGGCTTCAGCCCAGAGCAAAATATACACAATACACAACAACAACAACAACAACAACAACAACAACAACAACAAAGTGATGGCTTTTCAATACACAATATCAAACAGGCAAATGAATTTTGATGATGAGTTATGTCTCTTCTCCGGATGTTGAAAACCCGCTGACACAAAAAGAAATACATCATCAAACAGACACATGAACTTCTAATGATTTAATATGTCTTTTTCAGAGCTCACAGTCAAGATAAAACAAGAATATACTGCAGAGGTTGGAATCTCTGTCATAACTTTCAAGAGGTAAACATCAAGAAGTTAACCTCCTGTTATTCGCTCGCCAAAAAGAATCAAAAAGGGGCAAAACTGTTTACAACATAAAGGTATGGGATTGCGCTGCAGAACAGACCCACCCAAAATCTGTCCAACATTCCGTTTTCCTTGACAAACAATCCCACAGCCACAGTTGATGTTGACTTTACGCCGTAATTCTTTGGGCCTGATAGGAGGGTTTCCGTCAGCTTGTTACCTCATATCACCACAGGCCACAGCACTGCTTTCTCGTTTATAGTTCACACAGGTGGGGGTCACGGCCTTTCAGACCACCGGATATCTACCACACAACCATAAAGGAGAGAGGAAGATCGAGAAGTTCAATTTTCCGTCTTTGGAGAAAAACGCTGCAAGCCTTCTCAAAATCAATTCTGCAAGTGCCTTTCACTTGCACTGGCCAATGGACGACATCCAATATAGACAATAAATATCTATGGTGTACCATTTGTATCAGAAGTGTGTGAAGCAAATCTACCGTGCACGAAGAAACTCTTCTGCGGATGCCGACAAATGGGAAAGGAAAACAAAAATGAAAAACAAGAAATAACAAAAGACCGCCCATAAGGCTGTAACCAAGGTTCCGTGATTATCACCCTTCCTTAATGAACCGTTATCAACGACGCAACTTGGACGACTCCGCTGTGGGCATATTTCCTGGTAACAGTCAGAGCGCCACCTACTTCACGGGGCGTGAGGAGCTGCCCCAATGTCATGACCCAAGAAGAGAGGTGTTTGTATCTGTTTGACACCGCGGTGCGTTATGAGAGACCCTCCCTGTTAGGCAGACTGCAATAACACTGGAGCTCCGTGTCTTCATGGCCATCAGCGTCAGCAATCATCAGGTCAAGAGAGACACACAAAGCTTCAAATTGCTTCCTGTGATTGCATCAACAACACCGCAGCAGGCCGGAAGTCAAGAAAAAGAGGAGAGAAAAAAAAAAAACAAAGAAAGAAAGGAAGGAAATAAGCGATTTTTTCCCCTTGCTCTTCTAACTACTAAAGATGTCTGTATTTTTCTCATTTCTCTTTTTTTTTAATACTGTATGTATGTAAACAAGTCGTCGCCTTTGTTTTCGCTGTCGTAAGTGTATTAGAGTGGTTTCTTTGTTTAAGGCTGGGGAAGAGAAAAGAAATAAAACGAATAAATATATATCGGAAAAAAGGGAACAGGAAAGAACAGGAAAAGCAATGAAAGCACAAGAGTACAAAAGAAACAAAAATGAAGGGGATATGGAATGAAAAGGGGCAAAAGAGAAGAAATTAAATTAAATGGAAAACAAAGGGAAAAAACACAAAAGGAATGAAAGGATGTGTGAAGAGGAAGGAAAAGTAGCAGAATAAAACGAAAAAGACAACGGAAAGGAACGAAAGGACAAAAAGGTTAAATTATGAGGGGCTGAAGAAAGGAACGGAAAAGAGAAAGGAAGACAGAGAAACGAAAAGAAAAAGGGAAGAACGGAAAAAAAGAAAAACAAGGAGAGCAAGCAACAATGGGAAGGAAGGGAAGGAAAAGGAGAAAAAGGACATGGGGAAAACTAGAGGAGAAAACAGAAAGAAAGAAAAACAACAAACGGAAAGAAAAGAAAGGCAAACAAAGGGAAAGGAAAAGCCCAATAAATGGAAAGAAAAGAAAGGAAAAGTAAGCAAACGAACGTAACGGAAACAAAAACAAAGCAATGAAAAAGACAGGACAGAGAAGGAAAGGAAATTCAAACAAAAGAAATTAAGAGAAAGAAAAGGGAAAAAAACAAGGCACGAAAAGAGAAGTAATAGGGGGGATAAGAAAACAAAAAAAAAAAAAAAAACAAAGGGCAGGCAGAAAAACGTAGGGGAAAAAAATGGAGCGAAAACTAGGTATTAAACGAAAAGAATAGAAGTGAACAATACGAAAAAAAGAGAAAAAAAAACAAAAACAAAAAACTAACCCCCTCCCCCCCACCCCCTTACACACACACACACACAAAACAGAAAAATAAAACAAAGAAATGAACAAAACAAGGAAGGCACCTACGCGCGCGCGCGCGCGCAAACACATACACGCGCGCGCGCGGGCGCACGCAAGCGCGCGCGCGCGCGCACACACACACACACACACACACACACACACACACACACACACAGAGGCGTGCGCGCGCCGACAGATAACAAGAGAGAGGGTGGGGGAGAGGCAGACAGACAGGCAGGCAGGCAGACATACAGACAGACTGACTGACAAACTGAGACAAAGCAACAGAGACGCGCGAGTCCGAAGCGGAGAAAAAGCACCTCCGTACTGACGACAGAGAAACACAGACATCTATCTGTAAGATCCAGACATATTCGCCCTCACCGTCCCACTCCCCCACCAATCCACCCCCTCCGCGAAACACCATCCTCTCCCCATTATCACCTTCCCTCCACCACAGCCCTTCTCCCCCCACCCATCCAGGGAGGAAGAGAAGAAGAATGGAAAACAACCACTACAAACAAGGGAGGCGACCACCTCGGGCGCGATCGTGACGGGGGTGTGGGGGGTGGCGGGTAGGGGACCGGGTCTAATCATCAAAGCCGGGCTGAATGGCGCCCTGCCTTTCCGTCTAAATTGCCTCCCGAGGGCATAGCAGATTGGACCCCTTCAAGATGCCCCCTCCTCAAAGACGTCGTGAAAATTATACCGGCATTAAAAGACACCAGCACGCGCACTGCGTCCCCAACGTGCGTGCACGTGCGCACGTGCGATGCGATATATGCGCCTGCGCGCGCGTGCCTGTGCCGCTGAGCACGCATTAACTAGGTACACGCGAGTGCTCAAGTTCGCCTGAAAGCAGCTATGGTCGCGAATGTTTCCCCCTCCCGTTCTTCTTGTCCTTCCCCCCAACACACACGCGACTGTGCTAACTCCACCACCACCACCCCACCCCCCTCCGCTCTCCCCCACCCACCCACACACACACTCAACCGCTCGCACATTCGCGCGCGCACACACACACACACACACACCCACACACACTCAACCGCTCGCACATTCGCGCGCGCGCACACACACACACACACACACACAATCAAAACCAACGTGAATGTAACAACTAGGTGAATACTTGTTCATTGGTCTTCCCACTGGGGAAAAAACCCTGTCAAAATCATTTCACGTGTTTTTAAATGAACTCGCAATGTTCGCAACGCGCACACATTCAAACTGACGGGTATTTTCACTGATGCTTCATACTTTACTTTAAATCGAACTACGCTATTTCTTCCTTCGCTATTTCTCCATTGTTGTCCAGCCCGTTTAACCTCTCTATATGATGATTTTGCGATTCATGTCTGTACGTGTGTTTGTACTGTGTGCGTGCCTGCGTGTGTGCGGCCTGCGCGCGCGCGCGCGCGCGCGCGCGCGCGTGTGTGTGTGTGTGTGTGTGTGTCGCACGCGTTAGTGTAAGTCTATGTGTCTCTTCCTCCGCCCCTCCATCCTCCTCCCACTGTCCCCACCTCCCAACTTCAATGTTTGCTCAGTCACTATCACCATCGCCCCTACCCTCTGCATCCCCTCTCCCCTCCCCATGTCACAAGAGAACATAACAGAAGATAGACAGAAAGATCCAAGCTTCTAGACCCAAGATGTCCCAGAGGATTCCAATTTTGACAAGCGAAACAAACCTCTTCTCTCCACTTCCGAGCTCACCCCTTCCCTCCCTCCCTCCCTCCTCTTCTCGCTTCCCGCAACCGCCCACATAACAGAAATCTGAAATGTCAACTGAAAAGAATGTGCAGAGAACCCATCACCCTTTTTCTCAAGAATGAGACTACCAACGGAGGAGGAAGGAAAAAAAAAACTGGACAATGGTAAGGTAAAGGTCTCGAAAGCCTTGCATCAGACTGATCAGAAATTGGGTGAGGGTGGTTAGCAGCCACACACACGAACGCTGTCTGCACGAGAGAAAGAAAAAAAGCTCGCTCTCTCTCTCTCTCTCCCCCCCCCCCCCCCCCCAATATCAACTGTGACCCCCCCCCCCCTTTATCCACGCCCCCTCCCCCCCCCCCCCCCCCTCCCCCCCCCCCCCCCCCCCCCCTCTCCCCTCCTCCCCCCCCCCCCCCCCCCCCCCCCTCTCCCCCCAATATCAACTGGTTTTATATCCCTTATCCACGCCGTCCAAGCATTCATTCATTCTCTCTCTCTCTCTCTCTCTCTCTCTCTCTCTCTCTCTCTCTCTCTCTCTCTCTCTCTCTCTCACGCGCGCGCATCCACACACACACACATGCACTCCCCCACTCTCTCATGAATGCGCTGTCACACCCTGTCCCCCCCCCTCTCCTCTCTCTCTCTCTCTCTCTCTCTCTCTCTCTCTCTCTCCAAATTTTATTACCACTTGTTCTACAGCGCAGACGGATTTTCATTCTATGCCGAAAACACCATGGAGACCAACACACGGGGACCACACAAAAACCCGCCGCCCCCCAAAAGACTCCCATCATTAGCTCCCCTACTTTTTTTTTCTACTACCTCCCTCTGTCCTCTGTCCCAAGCCCTCCCCAGCGTCTTCATTAGGCAGACCGACACCCGGGGTGCTGGCACGGAGAATCCCGGGGGACCCCCGATTTCAGCTGTAACAGGCCCCTGCAAAAACACGCTAACGACGCGCACCCACACATTCATGCAATCCATAGTGTGTCGGCCAAAACTCGGTGACGGACTATTGTTCTGTGGACGTTTGTCTTTATTGTCCAGCTGGCCGGCCGAACGGGGCATTCTAAGGGGTTGTTGACACGCTGGTGTCAAAAGTACCCTCATAAAAAAGAAACCGACAAGGTCATCACTATGTTCATCAACAAATAACACGGTAGCTGAATTTCAAGTCAAGTCAAGAACACTTTATTATTTCCAAAGAGAATTAAGAGTGGCCATAAAAACATGTCTATGGATCTATATTTAACAAATCATAAATGACGAATCACACCCACCCACCCACCCACTCACACTCACAGAATATATACACACATATATATACAAACAAGCTCTCTGAACCGGATCTTCTTGAAATATCAGTTTTGATTCAGGAGTTTGAAGGAACTGGGAACGAAACTGTTTTTAGTTTCACTTGTTTCGAATTTTGGAATTTGGATTCCTACTCCAGTGGGTTTAACATTGTATAGCCATTCTGTTTTGCGTTGATGTATAGAAACTCTACCCCTCTGTGCCTCGGAGAGAGGGAATAGAAGCATGTATAGAAGCTTTTCAAAGCAGACCTTGACCCATCGCACCAACAAGACTGCAACTGAAATGATTGAAACTGTTTATGGATTCAGATTAGGGGATTCACATTTACAGACAGCCAGATGGAATAGCCATAGGGTCCAGACCAGGGAGAAACTTTGCTTGTACATACATGCGTTAGTGGGATGAGAAGCTTTTGGAGTTTGAACAGAAACCTATTTCTACAAACGTTACATTGATGATGGGTCTGGCATTGGAATGGTGACCTTGACTTCCTTTTACGTTTCACAGATTATGCCAACACCATACATACCAACATAAAAAATCACTCTACGATGGAGTAAAGAACAAACTGAATTCCTTGACACTCTGGTTAAGTTAGAGAATGGCCATGTCTACACGGTTCTATTCAAGAAAGATACTGATAAACAGTTATACCTCAGACAGGATTCTTGTCATCCCCCACATACAAAAAAAAATCTCCAGCATATGGTTTGGGTGTTAGGTTGAGAAGAATCTGTGACAAAAAAATCTCTAGCATATGGTTTGGGTGTTAGGTTGAGAAGAATCTGTGAAAAAGATGAGGACTATCTAAAACACAGATCTGAACTGAAGAATCAGTTATGCAAACGTGGCTATAGTAGCAAACTCATAGAAGATCAGTTGAAAACAGTTGATAAAATGAATAGGAACCAACTTCTTCAGAAAAAAAAAAAAAACACTTAAAGAGTACCACTAGTGTTGACATTTTCAACATTATTACCAGATGTACACAAGCTGTACTAAAGAGACATAGTGATACGCTCTATAAGTCAGAATACATGCGCAAAGTATTCCATAAACTACCGATGCCTGCATACAGACGGGATAAAAAATGTTGTGATGTGATACGTTGGTTCACCAGAAAACTGAAAAAGCAGTGAAGGGAAAAGCAGAAAACTTGTGATTGTGACACATGTTCTTCACTAGTAACTTCAACAGTGCTGGACACAAAGCAGAAATATTCACACAATGTTATGAGTAGTGTGACATGTGCAGATAGAAATTTGATATATGCTCTGTGTGTGTAAACGGTGTGATAAGACAGTTTATGTTGGTGAAACCGGACGTTCATTGAAAGAAAGAATAGCGGAACACAGACGTGACATCAACTTCCAAAGGAGAAAAAGCCAATGATGCGACATTTCCTTCATCATTCAGTGGAAGATCTCGCTGTTGCAGTGTTGGCAAAAGCTTACGGTGAAAGCAAAAGCTTCAGACTTATTACTGAAGAAAAATGGATATGGACATTAGAGACATAAGGACATTATATTTGGCAGATGACATTTCTTGTATGCCATGCACGGTCACAGACAGGACTATGGTCACATTATTCTACGGGTTAATTTTCATTGTGATTTATGGAGCGTATTGTTATGTTTTTGAGTACATTGGTTACAGCATAGCCACACACACACACACACACACACACACACACACACACACATAACTTGCCCCCTCCCCCCTCCCTCCTTTTTTTTCCCTTGTTGATGACATCACATATATGATGTCAAAACTTGCGTAATATATTTATGACGTCAAGTCTTTGCTCTGACCAGTTGCCAAAGATGGACATCACGTAGTTCCATTGTTTTTGCTTTGTTTTTTGTTTTGTTTTTCTCTCGAAAAGGGCCACGTGGCCGAAAATTAGAAGAGTGGCATTGTGATTTTCTATAAATTTTTACAGTTTTCCACACACAGGTTGGGTTTGAATAACAGGTCGGTAAGACATGCTTAAAGCAGTCAGGTCTCACAGCGTCGGCAATTCTGATAAATTGTTTGCTTTTGTTTTAAACAAAGGCGGAAATTAATCATAAACAGTTAAATCGTGAAGCAAAATGCATGACCAGGTTGTATGTGCAGACAGACACCGCAAATGGACAGCTGGCATCCATTTTGTACAGCATGTTTAGTCTCGCGACCTAGTTGCCTGATTTTTTTTCTTTTCTTTTTTTTTCTTTTTTTTTTTTTTTTTTTTTTTTTTTTTTTTTTTGGGGGGGGGGGGGGGGGGTGGGGGAGGGGGGGCCGCAGGTGCTGGCATGTTATAAACTATGATCAGAGGAACAGTGTATACGACTTTCAAGGACAAAGACCGAAGAATGGAGCACAGAGTCAGAAAGAACAAACGACATTGAAGAAAAGACAACAACAAATACAAGCACATAGATTGAAGGAAAAGAGGAAGTAACTCGCACAGAACTCCCTGGGGGCGGGGTTGGGGGGGGGGGGGGGGGCTGACGGGGGGTATAATTAGTGCAGAAGAAACCCCCGGCATACTCATGGGAGCCTGGGACAGTGCAGAAGGATGAGGTGGAGCGACTGTTACAGATGGGGGAGCGGAGGTGGTGGTGGTGGTGGTTCTTGAGAATCTAATGATAAAAGAGTGACGTGTCGTTGGGGTTATCATCGTCGTCGGCATCGGCATCATTGCCACTACCGTCACCACTGCTACCACATCCGGCATGATCACCATCCTCTCTGACTGACTGAAACTGCCCAGCTGGAGAAAGACAAAAAGAATCACATGCAAACAGATTAAAACCTATCACAGTTGTTCACCTGCAGTAACACCAGTAACGGTAAAAAGCAGAATCATAAACGCTTTGTTTCACCTCCATAATCAACGCCAGTAAGGTTAGGGGGGGAAAATGTAAAAAGAAGTAGCAGCAGCATTAACAGGAGGAGGACGAGCAGGAGAAAGAGGACAAGGAGTTCGAAGACGAAGACAGAACGAACACACATAGAAATAAAGAAAATCAGTTTTGAAAAAAAAAAAAAGGGGGGGCGAAAGGGCGAGGAGAGGAGTGGGGGTGGGCGCATTCATATCCATTGATTTTGTCCCTTTCTGCCACCTTGCTTGCTTATTGATTCTACGACCAAACAACCTTCCTACGAGCATACGCTATCTACCTTCGCGGCGGCCAGAGGAGAGGAGTCAATGGAAGCAGCACATTAGTACCGATCGGCCCGGAGGGCCGAGTCAAGCCGCGGTGTTTACAGCCTTGCACACTGTAGGGGCCATTTCACTGTTGTAAGTGAACGGAAATCAGAACTATGTACACTTCAGGCACTGATCCCTGTATGGCACTGATCCTTTTGTATGGCATGGATCCCTGTACGGCATTGATCCCTGTTTGGCACTGATCCCTTTGCATGGCATGGATCCCTGTACGGCATGGATCCCTGTACGGCATGGATCCCTGAATGGCATTGATCCCTGTACGGCACTGATCCCTGTATGGCACTGATCCCTGTATTGCACTGATCCCTGTACAGCATTGATCCCTAATGGCATTGATCCCAGAATGGCATTATCCCTGTACGGCACTGATCCCTAATGGCATTGATCCCTGAATGGCATTGATCCCTGTACGGCACTGATCCCTGTATGGCGCTGATCCCTAATGGCATTGATCCCTTTACGGCACTGATCCCTGCATGGCAACGATCCCTAATGGCATTGATCCCTGTACGGCATTGATCAATGTATGGCATTGATCAATGTATGGCATTGATCCCTGTACGGCATTGATCAATGTATGGCATTGATCCATGTATGGCATTGATCCCTGTGCGGCATTGATCCATGTATGGCATTGATCCCTGTACGGCATTGATCCCTGTATGGCACTGATCCATGCATGGCATTGATCCCTGTACGGCATTGATCCCTGTATGGCAATGATCCATGTACGGCACTGATTCCTGTAGAGCATTGATTCCTGTATGGCACTGATCTCTGCACAGCACTGATCCCTGTACGGCATTGATCCCTAATGGCACTGATCCCTGTATGGCACTGATCCCTAATGGCATTGATCCCTGTACGGCACTGATCCCTGTATGGCACTGATCCCTGTACGGCACTGATCCCTAATGGCATTGATCCCTGTACGGCATTAATCCCTGTATGGCATTGATCCCTGTACGGCACTGATCCCTGTACGGCACTGATCCCTAATGGCATTGATCCCTGTATGACACTGATCCCTGTACGGCATTGATCCCTATATGGCACCGATCCCTGTACGGCATTGATCCCTGTATGGTAACGATCCCTCTGTATGGCACTGATCCCTGTATGGCATTGATCCCTGTATGACACTGATCCATGTACGGCATTGATCCCTGTATAGCACCGATTCCTGTATGCCACTGATCCTGTACGGCACTGATCCATGTACGGCAATGATCCCTGTACGGCAATGATCCCTAATGGCATTGATCCCTGTAGGGCATTGATCCCTTTATGGCATTGATCCCTGTACGGCATTGATCCATGTACGGCATGATCCCTGTACGGCAATGATCCCTAATGGCATTGATCCCTGTACGGCATTGATCCCTAATGGCATTGATCCCTGTACGGCATTGATCCCTGAACGGCACTGATCCCTAATGGCACTGATCTCTGTACGGCACTGATCCCTGTATGGCATTGATTCCTGTATGGCATTGATCCCTGTATGGCACTGATCCCTGTATGGCATTGATCCCTGTATGGCACTGATCCCTGTATGGCATTGATCCCTGTATGGCACTGATCCCTGTATGGCACCGATCCCTCTGTATGGCACTGATCCCTGTATGGCATTGATCCCTGTATGGCAGGCATCCTGACTCTTACTGTCACCTCTGCCAAGAGGATTATGTTTCATCTACATTTGTTCCTTTGTTTGCCTGTCTATCACAATTACGCAAAATTAAAGTAAACTTATAAACAATGTTTCGCCAAAAGATGATAAAGCACTAAAGGATGAGGCCACTGGTTTACCTTGACTACGAAAAATTCAGACCTGTTTACTCTAAAACTGCTATTGATGTACTTTTCGACAAACATTAGCGTATTTGCTACAAATAGTCTGTACAAAATTCCATTTTGTGTAAAGCGGGGGCAGGGGTGGGGACTGGCCAGGCATTCGATTGATTTTCAGCTGCCTTCATGGCATCGAACAGCTTCTTCCGGGTAGTAA
>JADBJO010009540.1:20000-32500 GCA_016801955.1 Conus betulinus | reverse complement strand
ATATATATATATATATATATATATAACCTGACGAACATTAGTTGACTACCGTCTGATTCAACAGTTTCACATTCAGAACAGTCATTACGAAGAAGTATCAGATAAAGTCAAACTCTCATGTATTACGGACGATAACTGCCATGTTGAAGATGACAATGTACAAAAACAGGAGAAGAAGGAAACGAAAAGCAACAACAACAAATGTGAACACACTGGCGTATGGGACTGGGATCGTTATGTCACACGACACCATGTTCATCATTCTGATGGACCCGCTTTGTGAAGGCGGACAAGCCGGCTACGGTCAGCATCATGGCGTGTCTTGACACACAACGTGCGTGTCGGACATTCCCGCCCCTTGGTCATTTTCACACCCCATCCCATCTGTCCCAGACACTGATCAGAGAGACAGGGGGAAGGGGTAAAGGGATGGGAGGGGGGGGGGGGGGCGCGCGCGAGGGAGAGGAAGATCAAGAGAGAAAGACGGAGGAAGAAAAGAGAAATAGAGGAAGGGAGAGAGGGGGGGGGGGGAGAGGGAAGGATAGGGAAAGGCAAGGAGGGGGGAATGAAGGAGAGGAAGATCAAGACGGAGACAGTGAAAGATAAAGAGAGAAAGGGACAAGAAGGAATCAGACGGAGGAGGAGGAGGGAGGGGGAGGGGAGGGAGTGGGGAGAAGGATGAAGGGGGACAGAGAGAGAGAGAGAGAGAGAGAGAGAGAGAGAGAGAGAGAGAGAGAGAGAGAGAGAGAGAGAGAGAGAGAGAGAGAGAGACGGACAGCCAGACAAACAGACTGATGGACAGACGGGGAGAAAGACAGAAGACACACAGACATATTGAGAAGGGTAGAGAGATAGAAGGAGACAGAGCGTGGAAGAAACAGAAAAGAATGGAGGCGATATGGTTGCCTCAACAACGGCATGCTCTTCAATAAGCATCTGCCCATTTCGTCTTGTGTGATGAAAAACGATTCACAACGACATCGGCAAAACATAAATGACATAAACAAACTCACTAAACGTGTTCGAAAGATGTTTTCTAATGTGTTGTCGCTGTAACGGATTCCAAGAAAGGAATGCACTAAGCTCATAGCGTGAGGGGCAGAATATGTGGCTGTCTGCAAAAGACCATCCGTTGTGGCCACGGAGAAGACTGTTCCTATGAATGTAGAAGAAATATTTTGTGGCAGAAGGGGACAGGAGATGTATGGGAGCATGGAAGAGCATGACTGTAGTGGATGTTAGAGAGGCGAAGACAGTGTGTCAGCACCGAGTCTTCACAGTACCTATAGGGCGTGAAGGACTGTGTATGACTGTACGCAACTTCCCTATGATGAAGGCCAAAACTCAAAAGATCCCCGGCGGCGAGGTATTCCCTACGCATTGTGTTGTAGTATGGAAGACATCTACAATGGCTAGTACCATGAGAGAACCTAAAGAAGGCATACCTTGAGAGTAGTCTACAGTGGCTCTACCATGAGTGAACCTATAGAGACCATATCGTGCAGATACAGAGGCTACATACTATGAGATATCCATGGTGGCAGTGCCATATGAGACAACATATGAGACATCTATATGGTGGCTATTCCGCACAGAAACTGCGCTGACTCGTAGGTAATTTATAGTACATATGCTCTGACGAGCATCCACAATGGCTCTACTTTGAAGGATATCAACATGGCTACACTGTGAAAACATCTATTGCACACATATACTAAAAGACATACTCTTGTTATACTCTAACAAATGTTTGTTGTGACTGTATTTTGAACAACTTTAGCGGTTATACTCTATGGGATGTCGAACTTTGAGGGACATGATGAAGACAAAAAACGTGGCGATGAATGTCTGCCCGAAAACCAAAGCCAGGACTAAATTAATAAAGTTTGCCGAAGTAAGAAAAACGTTGATGTGGCTCCACAGAACAACAGACTTCATCACAACTTCAAAACAGAAAATCTATTGCGGCATTCAATTTATTCCAAATTTCAGTTTCTAACACTGAATAAATTTCCTGAACAAGCTCTACAACTGTTTATAAAGCTATTCAGTGGTTCACTTCCTGCTTCATCTTCATCCACTTAGTTTGTATGGGCAGTACAAAACAGAAATTTCACAGTTGAACCCATCGTTCGATTTAACTTGACCTTTCTTGGAGGAATTTAATAATTTGCGAATCAAATAAAATATATTTCGTATTGCAAGAATCCAGATGATTCAGATTTCTTCTAATAATAGTATAACTCACTGTTAATGTCCCTATTTCGATTATCCTGATCCAAGCAGGCAGTTGCCTGTTTCATTATGTATCTAACACTTTGCCAAATTCGTATACAGAATCATATACATACAAATGCCCCAAAATCAGCCAACCATGCACAAGGCAGTCATACCCCCCCCCCCCCCCCCCCCCCCCCACACACACACACACACACACACACACACACACACGCGCGCGGGTTTCACAATATCTAATACATCTACGTTACTCACGGTCTCCTCCAAAATTTGCCTGCAAACGCGAGAATCCCCCCTCACCCTCCCCCCTCCCCCTCAACCCTCCCTTCAGCTCTCCATCTCCCGCACAGTTCGTGAAAAAGAGTGAACGAGGAAGAGGCACAAAGGTGCTGCCCACTGACTAGTTCAGCTGTGAATATCGATCAGATGGGAAACATCCAAGGAACATAATTAGCCAATGACAAAAAAGTACTGTTTGATGGATCCCTGCATTTGCATCTTATTCAACTTGTTCTCACAATAATTGAGTCAGGAAGGGTGCCGCAATGAAAAGCCCCATCCAACGGAACTGCCAGTGCCAATTTCACGTCGATTTCAAAGGAGCTTCAAGCCCTATTTGCGCCTTCTCCGACTTGCTTGGGTTTTACTGGAATGTCATTTCCTTCCTTCATAGACGAATGGCAATGATCATTCGTTTAGCATTAAACTAGCCTTTACGATGAACATGCGACAGGGAAAAATCCCTTTTCTATGTACCTCTGTAAAGGACATTTGCCATTAAGCCCTCGTATTATATCAGTAATGACGAAAATGCATTTGAAGCAACCTTCAGAGATTCTTATGGCACTTCCCACACACCTCAAAAGCACATAATTGCTTGGGTGGTGCGTATCGAACTCCTATTTCAGAAAATATTGATAATCTGAGACAACTCATCTACATGCTGAATTGCAACGACAGTGAAAAGTATTAACTACTGTTTACATTCTTCCTTAAAAAGCTACATTGATCAGTTACAGTACAATGTTCATCAAGACGTTTGACTTACCTCGACGTTCTTTGGGAATTCAATCATTTTTAATCAGATAATGCACATTTCGTATTTTGAGAATCCGCTTTATTCAGAGCTATCCTAAAAATGATGTTTCACTGTAAAACATTTTTTGTAAATCCTGCTATAAAGATCGAAACAACTTGCCAGTACAAAGAATAATAGCTGTCACATCAAATTAAACATTCAAATCTGCGTAACGATCTTTTTTCTCAGGAATATAGCTCTCTCTCATGCTGAGAACCACCAAGAAGAGCCCAGGAAGTGCATTCTTCTTCAAAGTATTATGTAACGTACATTACATGGCCCTTCTTCGGTTGTACTTAAACTGGAAACTACTAAATGCCCAGCGTCACATCATTTCAATAGGAGAACTGGATCACGATTATGAAAAATGTTGTCCACAATCCGTATCTGTATGAATTAAATCACATAATGTCAGATACCACCTTACTTGAGACGGATAGCTGGATTTTGGATTATGAATAATGTTGTCCGCAGTTGAGAATACTCAACTGTAATCGTACTCATGTCAGTTTCATTGCTGTAAAACTCGCTGATAAAAAGGGGAACCAAAAAGCAGAAAATCCTGTCATGTACAAGGAACATCAAAGGCGTTTAAAGGAAGCCTTCTACAGATGTAAAATCTGAACAAGAAAAATCGATAATGCTGTAATAAAAAAAAAACGTATTGTTAACTCTTACGGACATACCTAATTAACGCAATTAACATCCTGTCCAAACTTTCTCTTTTCTTTATCTTCTTTTAACTCATGAAATTTTGCCCTCTCCTGAAATGAAGACTGGTTTCTCAAACAGTTATATCTTTTTTTCTGCAGGTTGAATGTGTCTTATGTGGCGTGGTGTGGTCTAGTGTGGTATGGTGTGGTGAGATGTGGTGAGGTGTGGTGTGGTGTAGTGTGATGTGGTGTGGTGTGGTGTGGTGTGGTGTGGTGGTGGTGTGGTGTGGTGTGTGGTGTGGGTGGTGCGGTGCGGTGTGTGCACACAAGTGTACGGATGAGACAGCGGGGCAGGAGAGGAGAAGGGGTAGGTATTAAGAGGTAGATGGAGGAGAGTCATACATGGGAAAAATTGGACATTGGTGGAGAGGTGAATTGGGAGGGAGGAAGCGATTGAGGGAGAGTCACAGAAAGATGTGTGGGGAGACAGAGAGAAAAAGGGGGGAGGAAGAGAGGAGGGAGGGAAGGGGGAGGAGGGAAGAGCGAGACAGAGAGAAAGATAGAGAGAGAGAAGTGTATCAACTGCACCAAACTCTTCAATAAACATCTGTCATGTAAGAACAGAATCACAATGACATCAGTCAAAGAGCAATGACTGGAAACAAACAAATGAACAAACAAACAAAAACACAAACAGAGCTTTCTGACAGTTTCGTGAATTTTAACATGTTCTTACGTGTTCTCGCTATAACTGATTCTGGATAACAGAATGCACGAAACTCTCAGCGTGAGGAAGTAGAACCCGTGACGGTCTGCGAAAGATCTATCGTGGTCAATGAGCAGACAGCCCTTATGAATGTAGAAGTAGAAATCGTGGATAGGGAGAAGAAAGGAAAACTGTAAGCACGAATTTTCTTCTTCGTACACCCAGACCGGAACCAAACAGGCACTGAGAAAGGCTGCTGTATGGCGGAGGCCCTCCAGAGATCCACAGACCTTCTCATGCTCGTCGATGTGTCGGCAGGCCATGTCTCTGCTCTTAGCTTTTTTATGTGTGGGGCAGTCCAGTCCAGCAAAAGTGCTCCACAGTCATTGGAGTTGCATCGCATGGGCACCCTGAAGACTCACCAATGCGGAATTTTGTGAACATCTGGTGTTTGAGTCTGGAGTGCCCTGTTCTCAGTCTCATAATGCTCACTTGGTCTGGTCTGGGCAGCAGATGGTACGCATCCTTCTTGTTGAAGTCTGGGAGCTGCTCAAGCCATCTTCATTTCCGCTTCTCCTTGATAACGCTGTTGTTTCTTCTTACGAGACACCCTCCTCCACTTGGGGCTGCTGTCCTCCTTCCTTTGCCAGTGGGTCAGGTTCCTTATAGCCATATATGTTGCAGTGTGAGGGTATCCACTGAATGACAGTGTACTCAGTGGACTGTTGCAGATTGGTTAGAGCAGAGAAGGGAGGTGATTTCCTTGTTTCAAGGATTATAACGGTCTGCAGTACTGACAAAGCATCGGAGAAGATGACGACTCTAGGACGTATGGTCCCTCTGTTCTTATACAGTATTCTGGCTGCTGATTATAGTACATTTGCCCGAGTCTTAAAGTTTGTAGAGAATTGCCAGTCGGGATGACTTGTCGGACTGGATACCATCCATCAGCTTCAGGAAAATTCCTCCACCTCATTCTGGTAGCCTCTTCTGTTGAACCAGCTGTATATTCATGCGTCCAGAGCTCTTTGGGGTAGGCTTGCTCTATATAGCCAGGGTTACCGCTTTCTTCACCGGTTCTGATTGCGTGCCCTTTGTTAGAATGCCAGGAATGGTGACTGATTTCTGGGGAATTGGTATCTTTTCCATGATGGTACTGAACTATGTGATGGAAATGTCTTCCTTCCTTGTTGCAAAAGTTCAGGATCATAGAAGCACAAATGATAATTGTGTTCGACGCCGTAGACTGAAAGACTTCTGTGATTGTTCTGAATATTGTGTGTGCTTCAGCAATGCTGAAAACTACAGCGAAAAGTGGATTAATGAACGCAGCCAGAGTAGGAAGAACAGTAATGTAGCTACAGAGAAAACAACTCTATGACGGCTTAAAGAGGACGTCCAAAGCAACTACCTTGTTGTTCTATAGACTGAATTTGCTGGATAACTCAGGACAGGTAATTCATCTGTTCTGATGTTCAAGTCCTGTCAGCCTACCAATTTCTCTCAAAAATATGAAGAAAAAAAAATCATAAAACTTCAACGCCACGTAATTTGCTCGCCCTTCGACCTCTTCTTGGGGATTTCCATATTCTTCTTCAAACAACGCACACCTCGTGTTTCAAGAGAATCGCATTAATTCGGAGTTATACTAATAATGAGCGAATGTTTCCATTACCCGCTTCCTCCGTTCAAAGTAGCAGATCATCTTTTTCATCTGACATCCACTGACTGCTACACAAATATAAGCGAATACATTCACATCCACACACAAATCCGCACACAAAAGAAATTATGCAAATACATTCACATGCGCGCGCAAGCACAAACACGCACGCATGCAGCCCCCCCCCCCCCCCCCCCCCCCCCACACACACACACCACCACACACACACCACACACACACACACACACACACACACACACACACACACACACACACACAAGCGTATGCGTAAAATAATCTTTAAAAACCATTTTTATCTTTATCTTATTCTGGAAGCACTTACTGCGCTATTTTTTAGTAAGTTCCAGTCTGAATATTTTATTCGTGCACGCTTGCGCACACATGCACGCACACACACACACACACACACACACACACGCACACACACACACACACACACAGAGAGAGAGAGAGAGAGAGAGAGAGAGAGAGAGAGAGAGAGAGAGTTAATTCACTTTGCTATATGGGTGGGGTGGTTTGTGAACAGTTTACCAACAACACTACAAATATCAAGAGAAAATTACACCACAAAGAAAATACGAAAAATTATGTATGAACAAAACCGAATATGCGGTGTAACGTTTAGATCACTGATGCTTCTCCCAAGTTTTACTGTCCTTTTATTTCATTTAATTATCGTTCATAATTAGTCACTGAATATTTCGATTCATACATTTGTTTCATTTCAGATTTATTTATCAAACAGAATTTGCCTTTCATCTGTTTATCTATTTCAACAAGGTTCTGCAGAATTCTGCACTATCGATTTCATATACATGTATGTCACACTTGCGTATGTGTTAGCATACAATGCATTGCCACATACATGATGGTACTGGAAGGAGTGAATGTTTACAAACCCTTTTTCTGCATTCACGGTGTGGTTACAGCAGCTTATTTTGTTAATTCGGATATCTCTGCAAATCAATTTCATTTTCACACGTCTTATTTCGTCTTGTTTTAGCAGATAGATTAAAGGTAATAAGTAGATTCTGCTTAATAATCCATGCACCATATCAAAATAGAATTCTGACTCACACACACACACACACTCTCACTCTCTCTCTCTCTCTCTCTCTCTCTCTCTCTCTCTCTCTCACACACACACACACACACACACACACACACACACACACACACACACACACACACACACACACACACCACTTACGATCTCCTTCTGGCATAGTCTTTGCATATAATCCTTCTAACCTTCGCGTTCCACATGTTCACCCCATCCCAATCCCTGTGTTTTATGAAAAAGAGTGAATGCGAAAGAGGAACCACAGGGCTGACGACTGAGAACTCACTCGGGAATATCGATCAGATGGAAAACATCTAAGAAACATAATTAGCCAATGACAAAACCGCACTGTTTGATAGATCCCTGATTTTGCATCTTATTCAACTTGTTCTCACAATAATTGAGTCAGGAAGGGTGCCGCAATAAAAAGCCCCATCCAACGGAACTGCCAGTGCCAATTTCACGTCGATTTCAAAGGAGCTTCAAGCCCTATTTGTGTCTTCTCCGACTTGCTCGGGTTTTATTGGAATGTCATTTCCTTTGTTTTCTTAAGGATGAACAGCAATCATCTTTTCTTTGGGATTATACAAGCCTGTAAATCGAAAATGCAACAGGGAAAATCCCCTTTCTGTGAGAGAATTTAGCGATCCAGCGCTCGTACTAAACAGATAATGATGAAGACGCATTCGAAGCAACTTGCAAAGATTCTTATGCAAACCCCCCACCTCAAGAACACTTGAATGTACACCTGGTGTAGATCAAACTCCTTTTTTTTTTTTTTTTTTTTTTTTTAGAGTGTCCATCTTCATCGAGATGAAGATTCTGACACTTTTATGTGTATGATGACCGTTTTTTTTTTTTTCTCCCGCCATTAAGGCAGCCATACTCCAACTCGGGGAAGGTGCATGGTATGTGTAACGTGGCATCCATACCAACGGCCAAACTGGCTTTCTCTTCCGAAAGTTGGTGATCGGATTTTACGTGTGTGCAAGATGTTGTGCGCGCGTTCACACACGGAACCTCGGTTTATAGTCTCATTCGAAGGACTGCATGGGGAATGGAGTCAGAAACAATGTTCACTCCGAGGGAAAAATCCCCCTGTACCGAAAATCGAACCCGTAACCTAGGGATCACAAGTCCGGTTCTCTCTACTAACTGAAGCTATTCCGGCCCCCTGCTTATGATAATACCATGATCTGGTACGATTTGCTTACTTAGTCAGTTGTAACTTTAATGAAAACATCAGCTATTGTTCATATTCTCTGAAAATCATTAATCGGTTAAAGTACACTGTTTATTACAGCGTTCTTTCTAAGGGTCATTAACAGCTACTACACTCTGAGGCATATATAAGGTGACGACAAGGGAGGGCCAAAATATGAAGGACATTATTCTGTGATTGTTTTCAGTACAGAGTCTAGTGCAGCAATGCAAAAAAAAAAAAAAGAAAAAAAGAGAAAACAAAAACAAAACCGAAAAGTGAATCGGTAAGTACAGACAACATAGGAAGAACAGTTCTATTGCTATAAAGGACACCACTCGTTATGACATATTAAAATGAAAGTCTACTACAACTTAGTGTTGTTCCAAATATTTCAGTTTCTAATGTTCAAAATATTTGCTGAATAAGCTGAGGATACGTAATGATTCTGTTCAGATGTTGAAGTCTTGCATAACTGTCAGACTACTCATTTGTGTTTCCTGTAAGAAGATAATGAAGGTTGGATGACATGTCCTTCGACTTACCTCAGCCTTTCTTGGGGAATTTCACAATTCGGATTCAGATTTCGTATTTCGAGGATTCCACTCTTTACTTATTCTACTACCGATATGATTAGATATAAAAACAACATTCACAATTTCAGCTATTCCCGTGGCAGCAAGAGACTGGACAGTTTTATTAGACATGCACTCTCTGCTACACAATATATACAGAATCACATACCTAGCTATCTACACACAAATGAGCAAACACAAACACGCGTATCATGTGCGTGAACACACACACACACACACACACACACACACACACACACACACACACACACAAGCAAATACATATGCATGACATATGCGTCAAATACCCGACTTTCAGTTTTTAGAAGCATTTTATTCCCTCATCTCTAAAGGAACATTTAAGAATGTACCAATTTTTGTATAATCAGGTCTGAATGAATACTCTCTCTCTCTCTCTCTCTCTCTCTCTCTCTCTCTCTCTCTCTCTCTCTCACAACACACACACACACACACACACACACACACACACACACACACACACACACACACACACACACACACGTGCGCGCTCGCACTCATGCAAGCAAGCTGCAAACACGCACACACAATCCATATATGTTGCTCACGATCTCTTCCTCGATTATTCAGTATGTACAATGCTCCCTATCCCTATCCCCTGTCACCCCCCAATCTTCAGCCACTTCATATTCGCACCCCCTGCCCCCCTCCCACCCCAAATCGTGTCAAAATAGCGTGAACGAGGAAGAGACACAATGCGGCAGCCCACTGACCAGCTCACTCGTGAATACTGATCAGATGGGAAACATCCAAGAAACATAATTACCCACTGAGAAAAAAAAATCTGTTTGATGGATCCCTGCATTTGCATCTTTTTCAACTTGTTCTCGCAATAATCGAGTCAGGAAGGGAGCCACACTGAAAAACCTCAACCAACGGAACTGCCAGCGCCAATCTCACGTCGATTTCAAAGGAGCTTCAAGCCCTATTTGCGCCTTCTCCGACTTGTTTGCTCTTTATTGATATATGATTTTTTCCCTTAACGGTTGAGCAGCAATGGCCTTCAGTTTAGTATTACTAATCCACAAAATGAAAGCGCAACTGGGAATACTCCCTTTTCTCTGTGGGTCTATAACTGACTTTAACATACAGCATTCTGAATAGATAAATAATGATGGAAATTTGTTTGAAGCCGCTTTCAAAGATTCTAATGCACAAAAAGAAAAACACGAGCAGAGAGCTGGCGTTGGTATGACACGTTTCATGAAACATCATGAATTAAGGACGATTTATTCACTATGATATTGTAACGTCTGTGAAAGACATTATTCAGTCTGTGCGCTCTTAAGAATTGATGACGACATAATATTCATTACAAGGTGTGCTCACATCCTGGTGCTTAAAAACATACAGGTTCATGTTTACAATCTGACTTGAGCAGAATATCAGAGAAGACCGTAAATATCACATGACTTTATCAACCAAGCTGATACGTTATAAAACATAAACTGACAGTACTACAAAAAACATAACCCTAACCACTCTTACGCCTTCCTACGGCTGGGGAAGTGCTGTGCCCATTTGACAATGACCACTAACTGCATCCATCGGCTCGTACATGTAACAGAAAGATTGTGCAAATCGGTCATTTTATCAACGACTGATCAGTTTCCATAAATTTGTATGATAGACAATCGCACCAGTCACTTCGTAAAATGACTTCTCTCCTTGAATTGACTGGAAACCGATACAGGAAATGACTTCCCTAGTATGAAAGATTCTGGGCTTCACTGCTTACTGATGTAGAACATGACACTGTGTGTGACACCACCACACTGCAAAGAAGTTTGAGCGCACCAAATTGCAGCCATTCCAACAAGCATCTTTTGATAATTTTCACAAGGCAAAGATTAACTCTTTTTTTTATTTTTCCTAACCTTGGGAATAAGTTATTCAGGTTCCCCTGATGACTCCAACACAATGCTTCTCCATCGGCTGCAGTTCTCTGTGTCCCTCTGAGAGCCGCTGAAGAACAGAACCGTCCACTGCCTGATGTGGTCATCTCACTTCCCCTGACGCCTGTTTGTTGTCTCTGTCCGTCTGGCACCGTGCTTCCTATATACCATACATGGTGTTCTCCAAGCAGTCCAGCTCCAAGAACAATCACAGTCTTCTCACATTCGGTATTTCAACCTGTGTCCTACCATTCTCTGTCATCAAGAAAGTTCCGTTACTGACAGACACGCAAGAGGAGCTTTGGAAATGTACTGATGTTTAAAACATTTTGTTACATGGTTTGGACCTAAACTCGTAATGATAAATTGCGATGTACCGCGGCATTTAAGATGAAGTATTACAATTATAAAGGATATCGTCCACATTTTATATCTGCATGGTCTTGGTAAACGATAACTATTCTCCACTGTGTGTAAAAATAAACACGCAAAAGACACAGCTCCTAATTACTTTGAGGCTTTTTTTTTTTTCACAATGATAAGCTGTAATTATTCTCATTTCAGCATCAGTGCCGAACATCACCGATTTGGATAAAAGGGGAACAAAACAAGTAGAAAATAATAGAATACTCCCTGAAAAACAAAACACAAACAAAACAGAAAACGAAAACATTACCACCATCAAAGGGATCAAACGAAAATCCTGTAAAGATAAAGAGACTTTGTTGAAGTAAAAGATCGAAAATCTCTGATTCAAAAAATGTGTGTTTGTCTCTAACTGACATGCCTAATTAACGCTGCAAGTATCTTTTTCCATCTTTCTCCTTTCTTTCTTTCTTCAAGTCATGATATACTGCAGATATATTTAGAGTTGTTCACTTCTATTTCGCACTCTCTCAAATCAAAGGTATAGGACTGACACATGTGATTTCTTTTTCGCTAGGTAGAATGTATGAATGCGAGTGTGTGTGTGTGTGTGTGTGTGTGTGTGTGTGTGTGTGTGTGTGTGTGTGTGTGTGTGTGCGCGCGCGCGCGCGCGCGCCCCCGTGCGTGAGCGCAAATGTGTGTGCATGTGTACAGGTGTTTGTGTGTGTGCATATGTGTGTGCGCGCGCGTGTGAGTGTGCGTGCACGTATACTTACTGTGTATGAAGCAGACAGAGAGAAAGATACAGAGTGCGTATATGCACCCATGATTGCGAGCGACCCTGTGAGCACTAGCTTTATGCATATGTCAACACCCCCATAAGGGTTAGTTAGACATGCAGCCAACAAGACAGACGCACAGACCTACAGAAGAACAGACAGACAGACAGACAGGTAGACGGATACAACGAAGAATAAAAAAAAAGTCTTACAAAAGCCACGG
>JADBJO010009540.1:0-7500 GCA_016801955.1 Conus betulinus | reverse complement strand
AGTTCTAAATCTCGCCATTGTCATAGAGTGTGGATGGGCTGTGCAGCCGTTATGCCGCTTCAAAGAAGAAGAAAAATCACGCTTTTTAAAACTGGCCCCTGACTTTCACGCCCAGCATCTCCCGTCATGACAAGAGATTGTACACCTGAATCAAAGTGAGCTTACGTCTAGTCACACTGATAACGATACAAATGTGACGCAACTGTTGATTTATAACAGCCGATCAATGTGGGCGTCTGCAGGCGTTCAAAGAAAGCTAGAAGGAAGAAACAGTAATCTGTCTGAAAGAGAAAGCAAGCAAGCAAGAAAGAAACGATACCAAATGCTATTTCACCGTTTCTCTCAATTTCATTTATTCTCTCTCTCTCTCTCTCCTCTCTCTCTCTCTCTCTCTCTCTCTCTCCCCTCTTCCCTACCTCACCTCCCCCTCTCTCAGCTCCAACTTCTTCCTTGCTACTTCGAAAATATCTCTACCACACAATGTCAATATAGAAGAGATTTACTTTTTACCTTAGCATTTACATTCACTTTGATATGCACACGCACGCACGCAAACATCCGCCCGCGCGCGCGCGCACACACACACACACACGCACGCACGCACGCACGCACGCGCGCGCGCATACACACACACACACACATTCACTCACTCACTCACTCTCTCTCACACACACACACACACGCACGCGCGCGCGCGCGCGCGCACACACACACACACACACACACACACACACACACACACACACACACACACACACACTACGTTTTGTAAGTTCAACCGTGTGGCAGTTCTTTCTATGTTTATTTTGCAACAAAAGCACGCAGGAGAATCATTCAAGACACCACACGATTTCTACGATCTATTTCCAGCACAACTGTCAATATTGTCTTCTTTTGATAGACAGGCCCGTTCTAACGCCATATTTTCTGATGTCACACCTTACAGGAAATCCATATTTCTTGCCTGCCCGGTGAGGCCCAGCAGTTTCAAAAGCACAGAAAAAAAATCCCATCATTGTTCACTGAATCCATTCCACAGTTACTTGCCAGTTTTGTTCGATTTGAGACATGACCTTCCCGCAGTGCTAAGGACGTAATGATTATAATTGCAACTACCCAACTCATTTTGTCGGATTTCATATTCCTCCCAGAGAAAATATGTCTCTAAAAAGGGAAACACATCGGCAAACTAGAAACCTTGGCTCTATACATGGGAAAAGATATACCTATAAATAGGAAAGTGTATCTCAAAAGGGAAAAAGCGTACGAGCAAAAGAGGAAGATGAACTGGGAAATATTCCTATAAATAGGGATTGTTGAAGGTTAAGGCTCAAGTCCTACAGCCAAATGACTTTAGGGGCAGTGAAGTACACGAGGTTCAAAGTGCCTGTGGTAGGGCATGATGAAACACGAAGCTCATCTCTCTTCCTCCGCCGCCTCAACCTTCCCAGACCTAAATAAGAACCCAGTTATTTCTGGGAGGACAGGGAGGGTTTTAAAACAAAAAACAACCATCCTACCCCATAAATAGTTCGAACTTATCGTCGATTCTGCAGGCAGTCTACCAATTTGCCTATGGAATGAATATGTGAAATTAAATGCAACAATGAAATATGACGTTGAGAAAAATAAAGTTCTACAAAATCATCTATAACATTAAAATCGATCTTAAAGTGAGAATATAAAATATAAAACAAAATACAAAAGTCCAAAAATCTTTGTCCATAGAATAAAAAAAAAAATCGATAAATTGAAAAAATATAAATGTACCTGTATGTTCGAAAGTACTGACGGGAAATGTATGCCTGTAGGAAATACATGAATTGTGAAATACATTCTTAAACAACAAAAATATGTACAAATATGAAAATGCATGTACAAATGCAAATGTTTTGAACTGATTAGGGAACAGACAGAAAACGCGCGCGCCAACAATACTTTCATCTTAGTGAAACACATTCTGTTTTAATGCCATTTAATCACACAATTATTCCTTCTTTCTAAATTATCTGTACCCCCCACTCCTTTTTAGAAACAGAATGTACTCCTGAAACGCAATATACACATTTCAAATACAAAACGTTGCTGGGGTGAATTACACATCACATTGCACAAAAAACGGTGCAAAGGATTATTCAGTTTATCCCAATATGAATGTCAATGCAACAGTGAGAAACCACGTCAAAAATATTGGCAATGTCTGCAAAGATGATTAATTCCTTGACATATAATGCTGTATCTGATACGATTGTTTTTTCAGATCAACTTTAATTCTTTTCTGTATAAAGTTAAAGAATTTTTTTTTTTTCACCTACAACTACGTTTGGGATTTTGACTTAGACAGCCTTAATATTGCTCCTCGTGGTCGGCACGGGTATTAACATGAATTACATTAAATCAGATATGAAATGAATTTGTTGTAGCATTAGATATTAAAAAGTTTCTTCGACAGCTTTAGCGTGCATTCACTATGTCAATTACGTCATTTGACATGTATGAAACTAATCGATTGTTTCGCCAGACATAAAGCAGATCTAGTGTACTGACATAACGGGCATCAAATTTAATAATTCTACTGGATTGTTGCCAAGGCATAAAGCAAAACTATTCTATGTCATGTTTTTACGAGATACAAACACAAATTTTGCAGGATTCAAACTCAGCGTCGGACATCGGACAATACACTGACTACATAAGCATGACAAATGTGTGTGTTTTTTTTTTTAAAATCAAATCGGCCCCGTGTCCTTATAATTTTTTGCAGAGTCGGACACGGCTGTCATTGCAACGTTTATCATTAAGCAAATTGTAACTATCTGCTTTTCGTTTGGACTGGCACTGGTGAAGTTATTTCACAACAGCATGTATGCACCTTTCCTCTCATTCACAGTTTACTGCAAGTACCGTGAAAGTGGCTATTACATAAGTGACGTCTGTCCTTCCGTCCGTCCGTCTGTTTGTCAGTCAGTCTGTCTATCAGTATATGTGTGTGGTGTGTGTGTGGTGTGTGTGTGTGTGTGTGTGTGTGTGTGTGAGAGAGAGAGAGAGAGAGAGAGAGAGAGAGAGAGAGAGAGAGAGAGTGTGTGTGTGTGTGTTCTAGAATTTCTGTATGTCGTGTACATTTGTTGTAGCATTAGATATTAAAAAGTTTCTTCGACAGCTTTAGCGTGCATTCACTATGTCAATTACGTCATTTGACATGTATGAAACTAATCGATTGTTTTCGCCAGACATAAAGAAATTCAAATCGAATTTCTCTTGCATCAGAATGTTTTGGAAGTTGCACATGCTAATCATCCCGATAAACTTTCGGGAATCATGGACCTGGTTTAGACAGTGTGGGCTGAACTTTCGTGGCATCAAGGAGCTCGACGGGGGGGGGGGGGGGGGGGGGGGGGGGGCGGGGGCGGAGGAGAGAGAGAGAGAGAGAGAGAGAGAGAGAGAGAGAGAGAGAGAGAGAGAGAGAGTTCAACTTCTCGGTTTTTTATGTTTGTTTCGTTGGCCTATCCAGCCAACATCTTCTGTTGGATGTTTTCCTTCTCCTTTCATTTTTAGCAAAGTGTTACGGTACTGTTGTTTTGGTTCCTTCATACTACTGTAATTTCACTTGCCTTTCACATTCGACTTTGTTTTGATTTACGTTTGTTTGCATCATGTTTAGGAACTGGCATACTCTCCTCCTTACCCATGTGGTCTTAGATTTGTGATTGTGGCTTCCCGTTCACAGGAGCTGAGCTTGTCTACTCTACACCGGATACAAAACAGGCCTACAACACTTTTTTAATCAGCCATAAAAGTACACCGACTGAATGGTTTGACCCTGCCTTTACAAAGCAGGTCTATTCTACCTGCTAGAAAAGAGATCTACGTTAATTTGTTTCTCTGCTAAAAAGCCTATCTGTTGGCACTGTATTAGTAAATAATTTGTAGTTCCATTTTGTAGACATTAGTCACAATACAATAACTCCCAACGTTATGCCATGTAAACAATACGTGCGCACGCCGCGCGCAATCTCGCGCGCGCACACACATCACACACCACACACACACACACACACACATAATATATATATATAATATATATACACACAAAACATGTGTGTGGTGGGTGGGTGTGGTGTGTGTGTGTGTTGTGTGGTGGTGTGTGTGTGTGTGTGTGTTGTGTGGCATGTACATATATAAATTAAAGATAGATATTAAGCATATAACACATACGAGAGAGAGTGAGAGGAGACGGAGAGGGAGAGTAGAGATGGAGACTGACTCGAGAGAGGAGAGATAGAGGGAGAGCTAGAGAAGAATGACTATCCAATACTCAGTCGTTGTAGGCAGGTTCAAATGTTATTATTCTAATGATGTGGGTTACTGCTAACCTAAAAAACAAATCGCAAAGAGCCTTTTCAGGGCTGTCACTTTCAGTGAAGTCAACTAGGTATTAACCAGCCGTACTGAAACGGCATTACTGTTACTTGGTTATAGGACTATTAACTGGTGTGTTATACTAAACAATACTTTGATCCTTGCAACCCTTGTTTTATAATGGTGTGTTGTCATGTTGTCAATCATCAGGTCTAACGGTTTTACTCTTTTTACCAAAATAATCGTGAGCGGAGAACAAATCACACAGAAAGCTGGCAGGCAGGGGGCAGAGAGGACAGGCTGGCAAGCAGGCAGACAGACAGAGCCGAAATACCAGACTGACAGAATTAGACATGACAAAAAACTAAATTGTTACAAAAAAGGAAAGAGAGACAATAACACGGAGAGAGAGAGAGAGAGAGAGAGAGAGAGGGGACGAGAGAGCGACGAGAGAAGAAGAGAGAGAGAAGAGGAGGAGGATGGAGGAAGAGAGGCAATGCAATTTGAGCAAGATACAGAAGACATCAGAGTATGGGAATCTGCAAACGGAAAGCCGACGAGGTGACAACCAAGCAACCGGGATAAGGCAAAAACCACTTCAAATCGAGAACCGTTTCCGGACAACTTTTATTTGGCAAAAAAAAAAAAAAAAAAAACAAAAACTCAAAAATAACTAGTTCCTTAATGACATCGGCACAGTCTGGTTAACGGTGGGTCCGCTGCACCTGTAGTCAAAGAAGCCCTTTGCACAAGGATTTGTGTGTGGATGTTGTGGTTGTGGTGGTGTGTGTGTGTGGTGTGGGTGTGTGTGTGGTGTTTCTTTGTTCTTCTGTACGGGGAAGCGATTTTCTTCCCCCAGACCACACCAAAAGCACGCCACATGCGACCACACGCACGCAGAACCACACAACACGTGAACGCTTTGCCTACTAGTTGCTAGGAGTCTCCCAATGAAGGGCTACGAACCAAAATAGTGCAACAAGACAAAAACAGCTTCATCATAACTTGTAGTCCAAAGAATCACATCGTTATGAGAACATTAAAAACCGAGACTACTCCACTATGGAAGTCGGATACAAGCGGACTGGGTCAGCATCTTGCACCAGCAGCTCGAATAAAATCGCACCACAAAAATAACGATGAATGACCAAACAGTATTCTACCGGGAGAATCCAGGGGAATGATATGTACGATAACGAGACTTGTATATTGTATAAGCACAAGACCAGGAAAAAATAAAGAAAAATAAACAGTCCGGGACTATTTTCACGTATGATTTAAAAAAAAAAAACCTTGGCACTATTGCCTGGGATCTCCGTTACAATGGTGACCGTTTAGGGTTTGGAAATACTTTCCTAACTGGATCGGACATTTCTGTAAAAACATTACATTACGTTCTTCTAACCGGACCAAACATCAATCGGATCGAAATACTGGCGCTGGTGGTCCCCGGCCGCAAGAGGATTACCTATCACTATTCTTTATCTTACATGTTAAGATCCTGGCACACCTCATGACAGATGAATGAAAGTGTTACAGGGGAATTAATATTAATAATTTAGAACCACCAGCCTTGCCCCATTGATCTGATAAAACGTAACCTTCAAAATCTTAAGATTGAGAATCTTTGACGAAACAATAATGTCTCCGTAATCGGTAGATTTCGGGATCATAATGAATAGTGAAGCGAGTCTTTTGGTAAGGGAAGAGACACACAATATACCAACGACACCATCGACACTCGTGATCTCAAAAAGGAGAGGCAATGCCCTCCCCCCCCCCCCCCCCACCCCCCCCCCTGCAACCGACCTAGCAATTTTGAAATTCGATCAGATCTTTTAAGCTCTGTAGATTCTTGATCAAGGTATACCAAATACAGTCGAAACTTTCAGAGGCTCTTTACCGTTTTTGGTTAAATCTTATAACGGAAAAAACATGGCCTAAACAAGAGAACAAGACCGGCACAAAAGAGAATAGCGCAAAGGCAAGCTGGGAATTCCCGACAAAATGCTTTACTGAGAGTGGTGGGAAACTCGCATGAATTAGGATATCGATGACTCACGCTAGGTAAGTGGAAATCGCAGTCAGACGCAGTTTGTTGAAACCAAAAATACAGAGAAAACCAAAGAAAAAAAAACTAGTTCCCCAATGGCTAACGAGGCAATGGAGGGGAAAATCCGGTTGACGAAGTGATGTATTTTGATAGTTTGTCTGGGCTTTGGAAAGACTTTTTTAGTAACCAGAGTCCTGCATGCTATCATATCTGTCGTTGCTTCATTGATCATCTGTCGTCCGTGCCTTGTTGCCTGTCGGTTCTGCATGTGCCTTACTAGACCATAATATGACGACACGTGTGCGCATGTGACATGCAATTGAAGGTTAACACAAACAACATGTATTAACGTTCAAACATTGGGCACGCGCACACCGACGAGACAGCAGACAGGCAGGAAGACAGACAACAAGAGAGATAGAGAGAGAGAGAGAGGTGGACAGGAGAACGGCATGCAGAAATAGTGCACAGGTCGACTGGCATTAGCACCACAAAACCTCATGCCTGCTATAGACACTGTATCTTTCTCTCAGTCTCTCTTTCTCCCACTACTGACAAAACACGCACGCACAGCATTGCAGCACCTCCATGAACGCACAACACACGAGCACGACGCAGCACGGAGGCCGAAGAAAAACAACCATTCACTTGGTCATGATATATTTGATTGGGAGAAGCAAAATAGAAGTGTACAAATTCCGAAATATATCGGCAGTATTTAGAATTGAACGAAGTAGGAGTGGGACAGGGGGACAGATCTGCACGTTAATTAGGCATGTCAGTTCAGAAAGAAACCTACATTTTCGATTGAGATTTTTTTTTTTCTTTGTCTTCCCAAGTCCGTTCCTCTCTACAGGTTTTTTTGGATCTTTGATGGGTGGAGGGTTTTTGTTTTTGTTTGTTTTTTTCAGTGGGAATATCCGTATATTACTTTTGTGTCTTTTTCCGATCGGATTTTGACCTGACGTGCCGATAATTCTGTCTGTGGTGACACAGGCCTGAGGTGTTAGGAGTGGGGTCTTTTTTGTGATTTTTTTGTTGTTCCAGGTCTCACCCAGTTGTTACCTTGTTGCACCACCTTATGTTTA
>JADBJO010009539.1:138732-151194 GCA_016801955.1 Conus betulinus | reverse complement strand
AATCTTCGACGTGGACAGTCTTCTGTCTCTTTTCTTCTTCACCCACCTGTGGGTTTCTAACTGAGTCGGTCTTTCTCAGCTTGCTTTTGACGCCTAAGCCTGCGTGAAAGACCTTGCTTCCACTTCTTCTGTCGCCCAGACCACGTTTTTTTTCGACTCTGGTCCTGCTCACTCTTCTCTCTCTCTCGTGTGTCGGTTTCTCTTCTCTCGTTCTCGCTCAGTTTCTATAGGGATTGAACCAAAGAATCTCCCTTAAGCCATTCCGTTGTCCATTCCCCGTTCATTTTATACAGGGATTGAACCAAAGAATCTCCCTTAAGCCATTCCGTTGTCCATTCTCCGTTCAGTTTTATACAGGGATTGAACCAAGAAGCTCCCTTAAGCCATTCCGTTGTCCATTCTCCGTTCAGTTTATACAGGGATTGAACCAAAGAATCTCCCTTAAGCCATTCCGTTGTCCATTCTCCGTTCAGTTTATACAGGGATTGAACCAAAGAATCTCCCTTAAGCCATTCCGTTGTCCATTCTCCGTTCATTTTATACAGGGATTGAACCAAAGAATCTCCCTCCTTAAGACCATTCCGTTGTCCATTCTCCGTTCATTTTCATACAGGGATTGAACCAAAGAATCTCCCTTAGAATCTCCCTCCGTAAAGCCCATTCCGTTGTTGTCCATTCTCCGTTCATTTCATACAGGGATTGAACCAAAGAATCTCCCTTAAGCCATTCCGTTTGTCCATTCTCCGTTTTCAGTTTATAAGGGATTGAACCAAAGAATCTCCCTTAAGCCATTCCGTTGTCCATTCTCCGTTCATTTTATACAGGGATTGAACCAAAGAATCTCCCTTAAGCCATTCCGTTGTCCATTCTCCTCCGTTCAGTTCATACAGGGATTGAACCAAAGAATCTCCCTTAAAAGCCTTCCGTTGTCCCATTCTCCGTTCAGTTCATACAGGGATTGAACCAACCAAGAGATCTCCCTTAAGATCCATTCCGTTCCATTTCCATTCTCCGTTCAGTTTATACAGGGATTGAACCAAAGAATCTCCCTTAAGCCATTCCGTTGTCCATTCTCCGTTCAGTTTATACAGGGATTGAACCAAAAATCTCCCTTAAAAGCCATTCCGTTGTCCATGTTGCTTCTCTACCGCCAGTGACTTCCTCTCCAGCTGCATTCCTCCAACATTTCAGCATCGACACACACATTCCTACATAGTAGCTTAGCTAGCGACCACCTCTCGCCAGCTGGACACAAAATTTTCAAGGCGACCTCGGGGGTCACTTTCACACCGTAACTATCCCCTACAGAAAGCTATGACGACATGGTCCGTCACGCATCACAACCATCCTGACAACAGCACCCAGCACAGTGCCTTACAGCAATACCGACCAAACAAGCAAAAGACTCCTGTTCTTCAAGCCGAATGGGCTCGGTATATTTTTCCAAACAACTTCAGCTGACTGAGCCTTCAACACTCACTTGATGTTCCGAGGGTCCTAGTGGATAAATTTGTCTCCCTTTGGCTATCAGGAAGGTTCGAACTCGGGAAGGGTCCTCACCGCCTTAGATGCCAACCATCAACCTGACGAAATAGTTATCTGACAACCTCCTCCTCCTCCCCACGGTGTGAACATCTGTGCTGAGTGAGGGTACTACTACTGGTTTTAGGCCACTAACCTATTTCTCCATGTTATGGATGGTGCGGTGCTGAGCGTATTACTGTCCGACTCTCACTCTCAAAAGTTTGAATGCGCGTAACGATTATTCCCTGCACTGACCACACCCACAGCCACACGAAAGGGACAGTCCAGGGCAACACACAAGTGAAGTTTCTTTCTGGGTAATTATGCCCGGATGCGGCCTGAACCATCAGATCATGAACACATATCAATATAAATCAGCACAAAATCATACAAGACACCGCCACCACCAGCAAGCTTCAACCGACCGTCGTCACTCTCAAACTGACACACATTAAACCATTTCTTTTCTTCTGGCACAAGTTCCTCTCTGGCCACCGGCATTAAGTATGTGTCAAACAGACAGTCCCACACATCTGGCTGCCACGAGCACAAGTCACAGGCTTCACGCGGCAAGCATCAGCCGCTCACGGATTTGACGTTCGTGAATTAGTCCTATGGCCTGTTCACGAGTTAAGTTACAAGACCCGGCGTGTGGCCTTTAGGACAGTGGGTTCCGCTCACGGAGTACAGTTCAAGTGGAGTCCCCAGGGCACTTAACGTCCTACTACAGCAGGAAATCATCACGTCAGAGGCCTTTACTACAACAAAGACCACTACTGACCTGGCGGTCAGATGCCTCTCCATGTCGTCTTGACGAGAATCCTGAGGCCCTTTACTACACAAAGTACACTACTGACCTGGCGGTCAGCCTCTCCATGTCGTCTTGACGGAGAATCTCCTGAGGCCTTTACTACACAAAAAGCCACTACTGACCTGGCGGTCAGCCTCTCCATGTCGTCTTGACGGAGAATCCTGAGGCCCTTTACTACACACAAGACCACTACTGACCTGGCAGAATCCGGAGGCCCTTTACTACACAAGGCCTCTACTGACGTGGCGGTCAGCCTCACCATGTCGTCTTGACGGGAGAATCCAGAGGCCCTTTAACTACACAAGGCGCGGGTTTACTGACGTGGCGGTCAGCCTCACCATGTCGTCTTGATCGGAGAATCCAGAGGCCCTTTACTACTACACAAGGCCGTTTTACTGACCTGGCGCGTCAGCCTCACCATGTCGTCTTGATGGAGAATCCCAGAGGCCCTTTACTACACAAGGCCCTTACTTACTGACGTGGCGGCAGCCTCCATGTCGCCTTTGACAGAGAATGTCAGAGGCCCTTTAGCTTGACCCAAGGCCACTACTGACGTCCTGGCAGTCAGGCACTTTACACCCGACGTCGCTCTTTCGGCACGGCCGAGATTGGCAGGCTGGAGTACGGGGCTGTACCCCCCACACCCTGATGGTGAAACAGTTCCAGGCCGGACTCAGTGGCCTGGCACCGATACCTGGTGTAACTGATTAACTACTTGGCTACCTAGTCTACTAACCTACATATTTATCGTCCTTTTTTGTCACTAGCAGCCATTCTTCACATTCTATACATGTCACTGGAATTTGGGGAAAAATACTCATAAATATAGTTTAACTAAGTTTCATACAAGGGTGCATTACAATAGAAAAATTCCCGTCAAATTAGCACCATGAGTGATTACATGTGTAAGAAAAGATTCCGGTCATGTCCCCTTTTCAAAGTACCAAGAATACAATTATTACAGATAAATAAGATTTCCATTTACTTCCCTTTTTCATCAGAAAAGAATGTTTTATCTTTCTATACATTCACCACTAGAGGGCACGTGTCCCCACACAGAATCCGAATACATTTTTCCAATAATTTGATACACATGTAATTTCCATTTCTCTCCTGCTTCCAGAGCAACTGACAGACTCACATCTAAAAAATTTAGAATACTTTTAGGGAAAGATAAAGAAACTTTTCTAAAAAAAAAACACTGATTCATTTAATCACTTAACCCCCATCACATATAAATCTACAATAATGATTTCTCTCGGATGGCTCTACATCACTTGGCCTTCATCTTCTCAGCCTGACATCTCGACTCACACATTACGTAATAACCACAGAACTTACTTCCTAAAGTTCACCCAATGTCTGCTCGTCAGGTCTGGTCTGTCAAAATCGACAAGCGTAATCAAACGGAACAATTAAATATTCTAGGCCTTCACTAAGAAATCTGGAAAATTAATGACCACCTGTAGGAAAAAAAAAAAACCCAGCTCCATCAGTACTGACCCTAACTTCCATGTGTTAGACCCAAATAACCCGATACCACCAAAACTAAGTTGCGAGCCTCTCTTTGGCACCCTGGGGATGTTTTCCAGGCTGGCAAATCTGCACGGGACTGAAAGGGAATCCTCGTTCACATGACTGGACTTGACAAAAACGCGTGGTGTGAGTAGCTGTCAGGTCAACAGGTCAATGACAGGCAAAACTTTCGCAACCTCGGAACTGTCCCCACAATTTTGGACCGGACAAAAATGGTCCGTCACATCCACCACGATGGAAATTCTGTTTGGTCCAAAGTGCTTTAAGGCTCTTTGCGAGAGATTTTTGTTCCCTGGACACTCACTGGGAATATGTCACAAGGATAAATGAGGTACACGTTTATCAGTATTTGTACATGAAAAACGGCATCCTAGTCTCTGGAAGGAGAGTAAGAGAAGTGTTTTGTAATCATTTACCTTGAAGAGAAGAAGATTTAAGAAGTAATGAGCTTGGTATTCGGAGTGCATATAAACTTTCAAATATTTCAAATAGTTTTAGACAGTTTTTATACCAGCTAAGTCCCAGCCTTATGTTGTCCCATGCGTATTGATGCGTAGTCAATATCTGGTTGTAACATATGCACGGGAAGAATAATTTTCGAGTAATGCGTGTTGATCAAGTAATGCTTTATTCGGCTAAGCTGAAAATACCGTTACTTGAAAGTTCGTTTGAGCTGGAGAACGAGACATGAAAAAGATCAAGTGATAATTGGTATCAATTACCGAGACCAAGTAATCTATGGGATTCAACTTCTTCTTCTAAAAATTTGATCATGGAACTTTCACAATCAACTAATTAGGACTTTAATATTCCGACATTACCGTTTTGTCATTATTAACATCATCTTATCTTGATTTTTGAGGAGTGGGAGACGCTTCATTTTCTATAGGATAAATTACCGTCCACATATCATGATGATTGTTAACATCTCTTTTTTATAAAACCAGTGTAATATGCCTGATCTGGTTTTATATTAGGACCAGAGAGAGAGGATTTGGAGAGAGAGCGAGAGAGGAGGGAGAGATGAGAGAGATAGCCGAGAGATGATTTGATTCAATGTAAAAAACGTTTAGAATATTTCGTTTTTTTTTTTTCGTCTTCTGTGTTATTTGTTTGCTACTGGGATTACCACTGGAGGCAGTACCTCAGTGTGGTGTGTGTTTGTTCACCCCAGCGGTCTCCACGTTGTGTGAAAATTTCACTCCCAAAAAAGTGTTCATTGTTCTCTATGCCCCGTCTCTCCTATTGTGTGTGACTCTTACGGGTTAACTAATTCATACGTTCGGCCATGGCAGCTGAGTCACTCTGTAGTTATAGTTTTATGTCTCGTTTAGAAACTGTCAGCATAGTGTAGTGTTAGTGGCGTGGTATATTAGCAGCCAGTAACAGTGGCAGCCAACACACAAAGCAACGAGCAACAGACAGCAGCACCAGCAGCTGTAGTGTAGTAGTAGTAGCAGCAGCATCCAGCAGCAGTCATTCTGTCGCGCAGCAGCGTCCGTCGAGGGCCGTCGTAGGCGTAGTGGTGGTGGGTGGTGGTTGTGGTCGTCGTCGTCGTAGTTAGTGTTTTCTTGTTGTCAGGGGCAGAACTAGTGCCAAGGGTTGCTGTTGACCACGCTCTGCAGCAGTAGTAGTAAGCTTTGTCACAGTGAAATAGCATGCACCCTTACCCCTCCTCTCTCTCTTTTTGTTTCTGGTCTCTGTCTCTGTCTGTCTGCCCTGTATCATGTCCATTGGTCTCCACAATCCGTCCGCCGCGTCTTCTGCGTTGTCTGTCTGTCTGTCTGGTCCTGTCTCTTTCTGTCTCTCCTATCCTTCGGCGGTCTGTATGTCACAACCACTGTTTGTCTGTCTGTCTCATTCTCTCTGTTTCTCTGTCTGTCTCTTTTCTCCTGCCTATTTGTCTGTCTGTCTCTTTTTGACTGTCGATTTGTCTGTCGTTTATTTGTCTGGTCATCCTCTGTCTGTCCGTCTCCCTCTGTCACTGTCTGTCTGTCTGTCTGTCTCTTGTCTGTCTGTCTGCTTTCTGTCTGTCTCGTTTCTTCTCTTTTTTTCTTTTTTTTTTTTTTTTTTTACTCCCCCCCTTTTTCCTAACTCCCCCCCGCCACCCCCCCCCTCATCCGCCCTTTTTGCTCAGCTCCACAATCGTTTTCTATCGTTTGATCTTTCCACCCACAACCTGTCAGTTTTTCCTACATCTCTCTCTCTCTCTCTCTCTCTCTCCTATCTCCTCTCTCTCTCTCTGCTCTCCTCTCTTCCTCTCTCTCGGGATCTCTCTCTCTTTTCTCCGCACGCACGCGCGCGCGAGCGAGGTGGTGCCAATCAGCGGCAGCCGCGCGAATCATGGCACGTGCAACACACACACTGCGTGGCTGAATCAAAACAGTCTCTTTTTGCTGTGGAATGTGAATGGGTTGTTGACAAAAATGTATGATTCCGATTTTACTTTTTTGTTTGTGAATTTGATTTTGTTTGTTTAGGTGAAACATTCATAGAGACGTCAGTGTGATGTGATGTTTTTTTGTCGGATACAGATTGTTTTGTAAACCTGCTGTAAAAATTACTAACCATGGTAGACGTTCGGGAGGACTGTGTTTGCTTGATAAAAAAAATGACCTTTTCCAGTATGTCAAAAGTGTTGATGTTGATCATGTCAATTGTTGCATCTTTTGATTGACAAAGAGCTGTTTGGATTGGATAAAGATATTCTGTATGTTTGTACATATATACCTCCAGAAGGATCTCCTTTCTACACTCATTTTGATATAGACAATGGCATTAGTATGCTTGAAGAGTGTTTAACTGATTTTCTGTTACAGAATGACGTGTAT
Organism: Conus betulinus; assembly: GCA_016801955.1. Classification (NCBI taxonomy): domain Eukaryota; kingdom Metazoa; phylum Mollusca; class Gastropoda; order Neogastropoda; family Conidae; genus Conus; species Conus betulinus. The sequence continues at coordinate 144,492 of JADBJO010009539.1, read as the reverse complement.
GTTATTTTAGTAGGCTGATTTGAATACTCAGTAGAACTGCTGATGTTTGACTCAAGAATACTCTGACAATCATTTTTCCTCTTAATTTGACCCGGCAATCAAACGATCTTACTTTGTTGAACCAACTATGGGAAATTATTATTGAACATGTGTACTGCATTAGATCTGAGTATTTTGAATGCGTGTGTGCAGAGGCGACCATGAAGATTGCTACACATTCATATCTGATTCTGGAAGCAGTGTCACAGATTATTTTGTATTCTCACGTGAACTTTTTATGATATTGTTTGACTCCTGCAAACTGTCTATTGTTGCACGTATTGATTCTGACCATTTGCCAGTGACTGCAGGTGCAGGTGTTGTTTCCCCAAAGCAACATTTATCTGATATTTTGTAGCAAAAAGAGGATTGTGTTATATACAAACTTCTGTGGGACGACAAGTGTGCTGATAAATATACCAGTATTTTGTGTAGTGAGGAAACACGTACCAACATTGACCTTGCGATTGATTTAATTGTTGTTAACGTGAACGATGCTCTTAAAGCTTTTAATGATTGTATAAGAGTAAGTGCTGAATCCCATGAAAACACGTATATCATTTGATAACAATGAAAATTCAAGTAAATGGTTTGATTTAGAATGCAAACTTTGTAAAAGAAATGCCAAAAGATTGTTGCAGATATTTCGCCGTTCTGTAAAATCTGAAAAGAAAAAAAAAAAAGAATTAATTATCAAGAAAAGAAATGAATATGTTATTGCCAGACGTGAGTGTAAAAACTTATTAAAGCGGAAGAAGAAGCAATTTCAACAAAGCCTTATTAGACAAACTTGTATTGACTGTGAGAAATCAAAAGGAATTCTGATTCAACGCTTTCCTAATTGTGCAGTATGGTTCTGAAATATGGGGCTTAGAAAATGCTGTTGTCCATTGTGAATCAGTTCATTTATTCGCTTTGAAGAAATTTCTAGGAGTAGACAGACGAACACCGAATGACCTTGTTTATGGTGAAACAAATCGCTACCCAATATATATAAATTCTGCTGTCAAGTGCATTCGCTATTGGATTAAGTTGATTCAAATGGAGAATTACAGGATTTCCACGTAAAGCATATGATATGGTTGTATGACCTAGATGCAAGAGGTAAGAAAAACTGGGTAACAAAAATTCGCTTGAGTTTGTTTAAATATGGGTTGGGTTTTGTTTTGTTTGGGCGAATCAAAGTGTTGGAAGTGTGCGTGGATTTATACGTTGTTTTCAACAAAGGCTTATCGACCGCCGATGGCAAACTTGGTCCGATCATATTCAAACTAGTGACAGGTTCAGTTGTACAGTACTTTTTGCAGTGACCACAGTTTAAAGCCTTATTTACATCTAGATATTGATAAGCATCTGCATCTGAAATATATTACAACTAGATTTAGGCTCGGGATTTCTGATCTAGTGACACACACCGTTATCGATACAGAACGTTTATGTCAAACGACCTAATTTGTCCCTTATGTAATGAAACCGAAGAAAATGAGGTGCATTTTGTTCTGTGTTGTCCAGCACTTGGACGTATACGTGAAACGTTAATTAAGCCTAAATATTATAGAAATCCTTCACTGTTTAAATTGAGTTTGTTAATGTCATCGACGGTTCTGGAAGACGTACATGATCTTGCATTATTTTTATACAAAGGATTTAAAATGAGAGATGCTCTGACTACATGAATATGTTCTATATCATTGTTAGCTTTCATTTTGAATTTGCTGCATAACACTCTCACACACAGACAGACACAGACACAGACACATGCACGCACGCCTGCACGCACACACGCACGCACATACACACATGCACGCGTGAGCGTGTGCGCACATATACTATTTCTCGCTCTCTTTAAATCCTTTCTCTTTTTCTGTCCCCCACCCATCCCCCCACCCCTTCTTCCCCAGATTATCATCCTTTTTCTTTATTGCTCACTCTCTTCTCTGTCTGTGGCTCTTCAGTCAATTGTATCTTTGAATATTTTACTGCAGTGTTGCTTGATATTATTTTTCCTTAGTGACACGTTATTATCATTTGATGCATACTGATTCATATGTATGACATTATTACTTTTGTTATTATCATTATTGTTTATCATCATTATTATTATCATCATCAACAACATCATCATCATCATTATTATATTATCATTTCATCATCATCATCATTACTATTATTTTATCATCATCCATTATCATGATCATTATTATTATTATTATTATTATTATTATCATCATCATTATGGTCATCACCACCACCATCATAATTATTAGTATCGTTATTATTATTACTGGGATGAGCGTTTCATGTTCTCAGCTCTCTTCTTAATTGCATGTTTTGATTTAAATACAACCCTTCTTTCATTATGTATCATTTGTAATATAACGATTTTTTGTGCGCCTCTCTCTCTCTCATCTCTCTCCCTCGATCTCTCTCTCTCTCTCTCTCTCTCTCTCTCCTCTCTCTCTCTCTCATTCTCTCCGTTTTGGTGAAAGATACTAATGTCATCTGGCGTAATGTACATAACATGTCATCCAAGGTGACTCGTGTACATGCTGCTATTTCTATTGATGAGTGGCTTGAACATTTCCAAACCTCCTCGAAAAAAGATGTTGACTGCATTGTAGAAACAGAAACGGTAACTGATTCGGAAAACACAGATGAAATTAGTTTTTCTTGATGACCCAATTTTAAAAGTTTTTTTTTTTTTTTTTTTTTTTTTTTTTTTAGCTATAAATTGCATTGAAAAACGGCAGACCTGCTGGTCCAGATGGGTTAACTGGAGAAATGGTGAGGAGATAATTGTTTACTTCCTTCACATTTTCGATGCTATTTTCGACAGAGGAAAATACCCTGAAAGCTGGATGGAATCGATTATAATACCATTGTTTAAAAAAAGTAACGTGAACGGTCCAGGAAACTACAGAGGAGTATCACTTTGTGGCATAGACAGTGAACTTATATAGTTCTATTACATACTACAAGTTATAAATTCAGGTAGAACGTAGGTTTTATTGATTTTGAGAAGGCCTTTAACTCCATGTCAAGAAAACTTATATGGGCGATTCTTCAAAAGAATCGTGAGAAAGGGAAGCTGTATCAACGAATAAAATATATTATATTTCAATGTCAAAGCAAAAGTATGGTCTGGCAACGAACTTAGAGACTGTACTTTGTGCACATAGGGTTTGAAACAGGGATATTCTTGTAGTCCTGTATTGTTTTCTTGATTTATAAATGAATTAAACATGAAAAGAAAAAATCATTGAAAAAGGGACGTCATTGAGAGCAACATTGTCACCTGAGATACTCGAATTATTTATCTTGTTACTAGCTGGAGATAATGCTTTGTGATCGGAAACCCAGTTAGATAAACCTCCTAATTACAACTGTGAGGCTTCAGTTTAAAGATACACGTGGAAAAGAGTAGCATTGTGTTTTTTTTTTTAGAAAAAACGGGGGATACTTAGCAGCAAGGGAGAGATAGTTTTTGAATGGCAAGGCGATGGGTGTTTGTGATTTGTTACAAAATATTTTGGCATTTACAAAACTATTTTTGAGGGTGCTCAGAAGATGTGAAAACAGAGAAAAAAGGTAGAAAATCTTCAACGTTTCAATCATAGACCGTCTTCAGGACTTGGCATTTACTGTACTATCCTCATAGTTTTTTCACCTGCCTGTCACGACCTTGTGAGCAGAACAACACATGCATTACTATGTATATGAAGACTTAATAATGATTCTTTGATTGTGTTACGTAAACTTTTGATGTACAAGTTCAACCTATCGCTCAGTATGGTGCAGAGTTATGGGGATTGGATAAAGCTGTTATTGAAATAGAAAAAGTTTTCGCGTATTTTTTTAAAAAAATTTCTTGTGAGTTCAAGTTAAACGCCAGCAAATCTCGTATATGGGGATATAGGTCCATGTCCTATGTACATCAACTATCATTTTCAATGTATTAGTTGCTGTTCAAAAATTCTGTGTATGGATGAGAAACGTTTACCACATAAGGCGTACAAAAATGTTGCTTAGTTTAGAAATGCGAAGTAAGAAATGTTTGGCATCGGGCATTCGACTTTTTTTTTTTTTTTTTTTTTTTTTTTTTTGCATCAAAATGGGTTTGGACTTGTTTGGATAAATCAAGGCGTTGAAAATATCAACATCATCATAAACGAAATGCGTCAAAGGCTGATGAACAACAGATGGCACAGATGGGAGGGACATGTTCAAAGCAGTGACAGATTCACTTTTTAAATAGAAAAAATTTAAATCATTTAGTAATTGTGTAGCATACATTATGCTTCATATTGACAGACATTTGAAAAAGTATATGACAAGGATGAGATTCGTAAAAGCTGACCTATTCCGCCCAGCGATATGAGTGCACTAACAGGGACCAGTAAACAGTAAGTAATGAACAAAAAGGATAGCTCTTGCTCCCATCATGAAATAAATATACGCCCTTAATTCCAAACGAAACCTGCTTTCACCCCAAAATCGCATAGCAGAAATGACAACACACTATACACTGAACAAACAAGGAGACAGGACACGAAAGGGGTCAGGATACAAATATGTCTATAACTTTCATTAACCTGTGCAATACTTTACAGTGAGTCAGGACACGAATATGTCCATAACCTTCATTAACCTGTGCATACTTTACAGTGAGTCAGGACACGAATATATCTGTAACCTTCATTGACCTGTGCATACTTTACAGTGAGTCAGGACACGAATATATCTGTAACCTTCATTGACCTGTGCATACTTTACAGTGAGTCGGGACACAAATATAACCATAACCTTCATTAATGTGTGCATACTTTACAGTGAGACTGCTGGATGCACGAATATAACCATAACCTTCATTAATGTGTGCATACTTTACAGGTGAGACTGCTGGATGCACGAATATAACCATAACCTTCATCATTAATGTGTGCATACTTTACAGTGAGACTGCTGGTTGCTGTGTGAAAAGCACCAACAAAAAAGATTATCCCCCCCCCAAAAATCCAAGCTTGAAAAAAATGATACAGTGACCTTTTATATTTCTTACATAAGGTAAGGTAATGTTGCTTATAGCCCAGCCAACCAACCGCAAAGGGCGACATCAGGACTGTCACGACGTTAAAATCAACACACACAAAAAGTCATCCATTCACACACAACTCTTTAAAATATATCTTCTAAAAACCTACCCGAAATTTGATAACAATCTTTTCTCTATAAAATCTCAGATCCGATGACAAAAAATGTGAATCTTTTTCAAGAATTCAAAGACTGCAACAGGTCAGGTGGAACATCTCTGAACAAGGTTTTCATGGAATCTGCTGTAAAATGTTTGTGTCTCTTTCGTGCAGGTGGAAACATCTCTGAACAAGGTTGTCATGGAATCTGCTTGTAAAATGTTGTGTGTCTGTCTTTCGTGCTGTGAGTCCACGATTGTTGTCCATGAACATGTCCAGTAGAGTTCAATTTATTTATCTGCCAGAAGTAAAAGGCAGTATACAATTAAAACACAAAAAACGCAAAATGTAAGTGTTTTTATATATAGATCTATTTTTGGAAGGGATATATTGTTGTTTTATAGGATATATATATTATATAAGTATTTTTTTTTTTACTGTGAGCCAAAATACTGAAAACACAGGAAACAATGTCTGAAGCGTTGCTAATAGAATACTTAATGCAAGATAGACAAGTTCATTTTTCACAGAC
>JADBJO010009539.1:96232-136232 GCA_016801955.1 Conus betulinus | reverse complement strand
AGCGTGTGGTGTGTGTATGTAACGGGGGATGTGTGTGAGTGGTGAATACACAGAGGAGTCCCGACATACGACAACTGTCATTATGATACCAGAGGATGAATGCATCATGTGGGATCATATTATTTCACTATGACAATTATCAACATCCTATAGCGCTGTTTGTCACACTTATCACGATGATCATCATCCATCAGTCATCAACCATTTTCCTTTCTCCTCCCCCAACCGGCATTATTGCACCAATGCCACCACAATATTTCATTGATGACAATGGTCATCATCCTATAGCACTGTAGATCTCACTGATGACGATTATCATCCATCAGTCATTGATCATTTCCTTTATTCCCCCAACTGGCATTATCATACTCAGTAAACAAGTGGGGTAGTCTTTGCTCCCATAAGGAAACCTAACACAGAGTAACTTTTATTCAAGACTGGCACAGCCTTTTAAACTTGAATAAAGTCAGACAAATACAAAGACAAACAATCTAATAGTGGGGGAAAACAAGCGCAGGCCAACAACTAAATTGTCTTCATAGTAATGACTTGGCAAAATTTGAACTTAAGGGGGGGGGGGGGGGGGGGGGGGGGGGGGGGGGCGGCAGGAGGTTGAAGATGTAAAAAAAACTGGGAACATGAAATTAAGAAAAATATGAAAACTCTTCACTGGCTGCATAAGGGAACCATCGCAATCCCTTTTAAAGGCAGATATATTTGTATTGCCTGCTCCACACGGCCTTTAAAAGGGATTGCGATGGTTCCCTTATGCAGCCAGTGAAGAGTTTTCATATTTTCTTAATTTCATGTTCCCAGTTTTTACATCTTCAACCTCCTGCCGCCTGCCCCCCCCCCCCCCCCCCCCCCCCTTAAGTTCAAATTTTGCCAAGTCATTACTATGAAGACAATTTAGTTGTTGGCCTGCGCTTGTTTTCCCCCACTATTAGATGTTTGTCTTGTATTTGTCTGACTTTATTCAAGTTTAAAAGGCTGTGCCAGTCTTGAATAAAAGTTACTCTGTGTTAGGTTTTCCTTATGGGAGGTGCTACTGGAGCAGGAAGAAGGTGGTAAGGATAAATACTGTCATGTTAACAATATTAACAGTAGGTGAAAAGTAATAGGAATGATCATCAAAGAATGAAAAGTTAACAGTAGTATTGGAGCAGAGGAGAAGAGAGGGTTAGGGGCAGAGAGAGAGAGAGAGAGAGAGAGAGAGAGAGAGAGAGAGAGAGAGAGAGAGAGAGAGAAAAGGAAAAAAGAAGGATGTGTGTGTGTGTGTGTGTGTGTGTGTGTGTGTGTGTGTGTGTGTGTGTGTGTGTTTCCGCATAGTTACAAAACACCTACACACACTTATGCACAGGAAAAAAAAAAGGGGGGAGAGGGAAGAGAAGCTCTTGTAGAGGAAATAGTTTATGAAATTAAAAGAAAACCAGAAGAAGAAAAGGGAGTGGACAAGTATCTGAATAAACAATGGATTGATGTGATAAATGGAAAGAGTGTAGTGAGAAGGGAAAGGAAGATAGCTGTGAGTTTGTGTGTGAGAGAAATAATGGGAGATATATGTGTGTTGGTGGAGGATATTTTGGGCTAATATGCAGTGGTGGATAGCCGCATGCTGCTTTGGTGTGTTGATGCTATGAGGGCGGAGAGAAGAAGGGGATGGGTTTACATACTAACTGGGGGGGGGGGGGGGGGGGGGGGGGGGGGGGGGGGGGGGTGGGACATACTAACACCTATACACAATATTACTCTCTCTCCTTTTTTTTTGAATAAGTTATTGTATCTAAGCATACTACTATTAATTCTACAGTTAATGCTGGCAATGGTATTAGTGATAATATATGACATAATGATCATAAGTATAGTGGTGTAAATGATAGTGACTGTAATAATAACAACAATGACATCAGTATTTTGTAATGATGTAATGATGGTGATGATGAAGACAGTAATTATGATAGCGATATGCTGATGATAGTAATGATAGTAATAAAGGTATTAAATGATATTGGTAATGAAAATGTTTGGTGAAAGGTGTTGAATGCTCAACGAATAACAGCAGAAAGTACTGTTGGATGAGGATAATAATGGTAGTAATAATTATAAGTGCAGCAACACTGGCAAAAATAGTAGCAGCAGCCAGAAAGAAAGAGATGGGAATAATGAACGACCGAAAATACCATAAACAAATGGCTCTGATGGGATTCAAACCTACGACCTTCATGCAAGAAATCCATGATGCAAACCACGTCTCCATGGTGGCTGGTGCACTTGGAATTATCATCATAAGCTTAACACACACACACACACACACACAGAGAGTTAGTCACAGCCACTCACTGTAACATCACATATGTTGCTTGAAGACAAACGAAAATAAAATCCACTGCCCTCTCCCCCTTTCGTCCCCTCCCTCCCTTCCCGTTACATCTCTCCTCTCCTTCTTTCCACTGTGTCTCTGCCCTGATACACGCACGCCCCCTGTCCATCAAAGGTAGCCAGCACTTCACTATCCCATCACCTCTTGCCCCCTCTGGTCCCTCCTCTCCCCTCCGTTCTCCACATTGGACATCACACAACAGGTTAAACCACACCCCCTGTCAATCAAAGAGACCATGCAGTTCAAGGCACTACCACCCTCTCACCCCTACCCTCAGCTAAGAATGTAATCACACCAGCTGCCGTGGCGAAGTGGTTAGTGTCGCGGACTCCCAGCTGGGAGGTCGTGGGTTCGAATCGCATCAAGAGTCATGTGGGTTTTTCTGCCCTGACCGGCTCCTACCCAGAGTTGAGTTTGCTGCGGACTCAGTTAGGAATAGTGGGACCACACAATAGAGTTTCATCCACTTAATGGATGTGTTTCTGAGGGTGTTGCTCAAATTTCCTGACCAACACTGCTGCAGGTGCCTGTATCTCTCAGACCTGGTTGATGCCAGGATAATATCATGAGAGGAAGCATAGAGTACACCTTGTCATGTAGTCTCAGACCAAAATGGAAATCCGTAGCATCATCTTAATCATCCTCCTCATTCTCATCAATCAGCATTAAAAAAAAAAAGTCTCAATTTCTGTGGCCCTTCATGCCCTGCTCTCATGGTGACCTCAGTTTTTGGTGTCCTCTCCACGTCTGTGGCTTTGGTTTGGTTCTGTCGGGGTCACCGGTATCGGCGAGTCTGTGGAGGCTGTCGTTGGACAGAAGTGGTGGCACCCTCCGGAGGGAGAGCTCACTCACGCTGGCTCTGCGACTAAGCAATTATTGTCATCAGTAGGGGACTTAGTAGGTGGTGTCCTGCATATGTTAGATCAGAACGGGAGCCACTGAACACCACCAAAGTGACTTGGCAGCAGTGCAGTGTCTCCTCCGGTGGGTTGCCTCTTGATGACTTGACATTGACTGCTCCCTGTGGATTGCTGGTGCTGGGGCTGCAGTGGGGCCGACCGGGCTGTGGCTGTGGACGGGGTTGTCGGAATGACTGGCGTGGGAGCACTGCCTCTGAGGTGGCGCAGAGGTTGGGACAGGAAAAAAAAAAATGTAATCACAGTGTGTGCTGGGCCTCTTTCCCCCTCTTGTCCCCCTCCCCTCCCCCCTCCATTCTCCCCATGTGGACATCACACGACAGGTTAAACCACACCCCCTGTCAATCAAAGAGACCATGCAGTTCAGTGCACTACCACCCTCCATATCCCCCCCCCCCCCTCTCTTACTCCTACTCACACCTACCCTCAGCTAAGACTATATGTATGCTGGGCCTCTTCACTCTGCAACATCCATTTGAGCTGACGCAGTCTGCACCCCTTGCTCCATCTGGTGAAGTACAAGTCTGTTCAGTGTTGACCAACAGCTGTGTCACCAACCCAGACCTTTCAACTCACTACGTGGCAGTTGCAGTCTTCAGAGTGTGGACAGGTATTTGTCTGATTTGTCTTTGTTTTGGTTCCACTCTTCTATCACATTTTGAATTCTTTGACGTTCTATGAATACTTCAGATTTATTTATGCTTAATGCGTTTTAAATGCATTTGCTTGAAAGAGCATGTTTTTTCTGTGGTTTGTAGTACTTCAGTGAAACTCCATATGGTTCTTATAGGCTGCTGTTCGACTCATTGTGTGTGAAAATGCTGACCAGATGGTGACTTAGGAGTGTGACTTTTCATTTTTGTGACTCCTTCACACACACACACACACACACACACGCGCGCGCTGATGTAATGGATTCAACCACCATAGACTTAGTACCACTGTGCTGTGCACAACTGTCCTTGTTTCAGTCTTCTATACTGGCCACATAAAGTTGCCGTTGCCTACTATTTTACCTGGCTTGGATTTTTTTTTCTCCTTCCATAATACAAGGACACATGTATCAGTAAGTTATGAAAACACGAAAGGACCATCTCTGGTGAAACATTCAGAATTAAGAGTCAAACACAAGATTCATGCATGACTTGACATCATTCTGCCCTGAAAAGTATCAGCAGGGGTTGTGTTCTGGGAGAGCAGTTTTGTTACATGAGCTACAGATGGAGAAAGTGAAATAAGTATAGAGATAGCAAGACTAGAGAACAAAAGATAAACAAAAGGCAAGGGAAAGATAAATGACATTGAATACCTCCTCTACATGAAGTATAGATACAATAATATGCCAATAACAAGTTCCCTCAAATCTGTGCAGGGGGCCTGAGTGGAACTGTCAGTAAACATATCTATTTTGGCCTAAACAAAATGGTTCTTTAATGTGCATCTTGAATTTGGTTTGCATTCATTTTGATGCTTCTGTAGTATTTCAAAAACACTAAAACCTCCTCCTATAAGAATGAGAAGTGAACTTGTGACAGAACTTAGGACCTTTGCGTGCTATGGGGTTTTATTTGAGCTTTTTGTCTACACATGGATTTAGCATTGAACTTTGTTGAATTCCTTCACATTTTGGAATACTGGACAAGCTAATAGCAAACAGGATGCAATGAAACAAAAACAATCCAGTTAAACTAGAAACCCCAAGATCTTTCTACTCTTTCTTTGTCACTACTTATCCTAGGATAACCCCCTTCAAACCTTTCATCGCCAGACCTTAACCCTTTCATCACCAGACCTTACCAGCCATGTAGCAAAGCTCCTGTGAAATTTACAAGGCTCTAACTTGTGAACCACGAAACAAAATCTTATTGTTTATATACAGTTTGAAACAATACTACACAACTTTGTTTCATATTCTAGTCAGTTATGAGAGGAAATTCAAAAAAGAAATATGCGTACAAATAAAACCTGAATGACATCATGCTCGTGGTACTAAGCTGTGACTTTGATGTTCTGGCTGCAGTTATCCGCTCAGTACTGTAGTGATGAAAGGGTTAAAAAAAACCCACTAAGGTAAACAACAATTGAAGATGTGTGTCTATATCTTTGATATTTTCTTTTTAAGTATTGTACTGCTCTACTACTATTTGTAGAGACAGATATAGGTGGTGCTAAACCATACACTTTGAACGTGACTTCTAATCTGTTCATCCTATTTGTTGGTTCTCCTAAGCAGGCAATACATATCAAATCGCGTTACAATTGAAAAAAAACAACAACAAAAAACCCCCCACCCTGTATGTATTAGCTTTAAAAATGTGAAGAAAAAGAAGCTTTTGAATTTATAGGCAACTAAAACGCTATGTCTACTACAGGAAAGCCAGTGAAAAACTAAAGCAGAGAAAGTATTTCATCAAACTGGATCCAAATGAAAAAAGTGGAGCAAAACTCATCAAGAACAACTTTGATTACAAAACAATGGAACAAGAACTCGAGAGGGCCGCATTATTCTGAGTAAATTTGCCTCCCCCCCCCCCCCCCCCCCCCCCCCCCCCCCCCCCCCCCCCCCCCCCACCCCCCCCCCCCCCCCCCCCACTTTTTCTCCTAAATGTTTGTTCCCCTTCAACAACCAGTCTGCTCCCCTCCACTCCACTCTTGTCTCTCGTTTCCCTCTTTGTATGCACGTACACCACTCTTGACTTGTTGTCAGCATTTAAGTTTCATTTGATTGTTAAATACCAGCCCCCCCCCCCCCCCCCCCCCCCTTCTGTCCCCAGCTTCTCACCTCTCTCTATATGGTTCATCCTCACCATCTCCCTGTATCCACCGAATGCATGCATAAGATCTTACGCATGAAATAAAGTACATCAATTTTTAGGATACTATCCTCCCCCACCCCCTCCATCACCACCACAATCTTCCCATCCCCTTGTTCCTGCCTGTAACATACATCCATGGTTTAAACCGTGGAGATTATTAGAATTTTCTTGCAGATTATTATGGTTTCATCTGTGATACTTTCCCCAACTGTTCTTCCCTTCTCCCCCCCTTTCCCCTCAGTCCTTCCCCGCCCCCTTTTTATGTCCATGAATGTTTGTTTTTAAAATGATTTTTTTTTTTTTAATTCTCCCCAGACTTGATCACATTATTTGACCTCTATCCCTTCCCGTGTCTCCTCTCTCTCCCCACCTCCCCCCTTTTTTTCCCTTAAACTTTGTTTCCCATCGACAATCAATCTGTTCCGCCCCCCCCCCCCCCCCCCCCCCCCCCCCCCCCCCGACCATCTTCCACTCTCTCCTACTGATCACCACCTTCCTTCTCTTTTCCTCTTTCCATCTGTTACGTATTGCCATGCCCTAGTAAATACAGGGTGATTTTATTTGAATGGTTTTACCATATCTGAAATAAATGTTAGCGAAACCACAAAGAGAAACGTGGACAAACGAGTCACAAGACAAAACACGACGCGTTTCGACCTCTTAGCATGCAGTCTATCAAAGGCTGGATCTGGTGCTGCCGTAGTCATTAAAAATGCTCCAAAAATATACTGTTGCCGTAAACGTTACTGCAGCTAAAGCCTACTCGATGCATGTTTTGACTTCAGCAGTGATTAAAAACACTATGGGTCATTTGTGCCTCTGCAATAAAAAAAAAAAGAAAAAAAAAACCATTAATAACCAACATAAAAAAAAAAACTTAGTTCATAACATTGTGCATGTCCTCAGTCAATCTGTAAACTCTCTGGGCTTGTGGATTGATTTGACTTGGCATGTTTGTCCAGTTTTTCAGGACTGAACGACTTTCAGGATGTCGGGAACGATGATCGCGCTGCTTGCTGTTCTGCTGCTTGTGGACCTGTCCACCAGTCTGCAGGACCAAGGAGGTAGGTGTTAATTGTTTGTGTCTTCTGCTGCTCACCGTCAGGTTCTCACTGTGCTTCCAAGTCATTACTGTTCTTTGTTTCCAAGTCATTACTGTTTCTTGTTTCCAGGTCATTACTGTTCTTTTTTGTTCCAAGTCATTACTGTTCTTTGTTTCCAAGTCACTACTGTTCCTTGTTTCCACGTCATTACTCTTCCTTCTTTGCTAGTCATTACTGTTCCTTGTTTCCAAGTCATCACGGTTTCTTGTTTCCAGGTCATTACTGTTCTTTGTTTCCAAGTCATTACTGTTTCTTGTTTTCCAGGTCATTACTGTTCTTTGTTTCCAAGTCATTACTGTTCCTTGTTTCCAAGTCATTACTGTTTCTTGTTTCCAAGTCATTACTGTTCTTTGTTTCCAAGTCACTACTGTTCCTTGTTTCCAAGTCATTACTGTTTCTTGTTTCCAGGTCATTACTGTTCTTTGTTTCCAAGCCATTTCTGTTCTTTGTTTCCAAGCCATTACTGTTCTTTGTTTCCAAGCCAGTACTGTTCTTTGTTTCCAAGCCATTACTGTTTCTTGTTTCCAAGTCATTACTGTTCCTTGTTTCCAAGTCATTACTATTGTTTCCACGTCATTACTTTCCTTGTTTCCAAGTCATTACTGTTGTTTCCAAGTCATTAGTGTTCTTTGTTTCCAAGTCATTACTGTTCCCTTTTTTCAAGTCATTAATGTTCCTTGTTTCCAAGTCATTGCTGTTCTTTGTTTCCAAATCATTGTCTGTCCCTTGTTTCCAAGTCATACTGTTCTGTGTTCTTTGTTTTCAAGTCATTACTATTGCTTGTTCCAAGTCATTACTGTTCATTGATCCAAGTCATTACTGTTCCCTGTTTCCAAGTCATCGCTGTTCTTTGTTTCCAAGTCATTAGTGTTCATTGTTTCTAAGTCATTACTGCTACTTTCTGTTAACTTGATTAAGTTGTTGATTAGAGAGAGAGAGAGAGAGAGAGAGAGAGAGAGAGAGAGAGAGAGAGAGAAACTCGAAATCTTTAACGAGGGTGGATAAGCTGGAAGCTTTTTTACACACTATGCCCTCAAAATAACAATGAATAAGAAGGAACAATTACATCAATTTGACAATATTAAACAGCATTAAGAAAAAAATCTTTCTTTTTTCTACACACACACACACGCACAACACGAAAACTGGACACACGTAAACATAACATAGGCATACATAAACATTTCATAAGTCAATCATGTCATATGGCTTAGAGAGAGAGACAGTGAGCGAGCGAGCGAGCGAGAGAGAGAGAGAGAGAGAGAGAGAGAGAGAGAGAGAGAGAGAGACGGGGGGTGGGGGGGGGGGGGGGGGGGCAGTGAGAGTAGGGTTAAATGGGTAGAGAACAAAAGGATGTCAGACAGTTGTTTTCGGCGTTGTTGTTATTATTGCTTTTCTGGCGTCCTCTTGTAGGTCTTGCTTGTCTGACCACAAACTGACTTCCCCCTCCTACATGTAAAAGCCTGTCAGCATGTACTAAATCAGGTTTTCTTAAATCAACAAAAAGAAAACAACAAAAAACAAACAAAAAAAAAAACAAAAAAAAAAAAAAAAACAAACCTGAAAGAGAAAAGAAATTTTTTAAAAAAAAAAAAAAAAAGGGGGGGGGGGGGGGGGGGGGGGGGGGGGGGGGGGGGGGGGGAAGAAAGAAAGAAGGGGAAATAAAGATAAAAAGTACACATGTCAATCTCATCAGCTTGTGGAGCCAATGAGGGACACTGGGATATTGTTGTGCAGTGTACAGTCTATACATCAGGTCGATATTGTCGTACAGTATACAGTCCATACATCAGGTCCATATTGTTGTACAGTATATAGTCTATACATTAGGTCGATGTTGTTGTATAGTATATAGCCTAAACATTAGGTCGATGTTGTTGTACAGTATATAGTCTATGCATTAGGTCGATGTTGTTGTACAGTATATAGTTTATGGATTAGGTCGATGTTGTTGTACAGTATATAGTCTATACATCAGGTCGATGTTGTTATACAGTATGTAGTCTATACGTCAGGTCCATGTTGTTATACAGTATGTACTCTATATATTAGGTCCATATTATTGTAGAGTATATAGTCTATACATTAGGTCGATGTTGTTGTACAGTATGGAGTCTATACATCAGGTTGATATTCGTGTACAGTATATTGTCTATACATCAGGTCGATGTTGTTGTACAGTATGTTGTCTATACATTATGTCCATATTGTTGTACAGTACATAGTCTATACATTAGGTCGAGGTGGTGTACACCATGTAGTCTATACATCAGGTCCATATTGTTGTACAGTATATAGTCTATACATCAGATCGATATTGGTGTACAGTATATAGTCTATACATTAGATCGATGTTGTTGTACAGTATATAGTCTATACATTAGGTCGATGTAGTACTGTATATAGTCTATACATTAGGTCGATGTTGTTGTACAGTAGTCTGTACATTAGGTCGATGTTGTACAGTATGTAGTCTATACGTTAGGTCCATATTGTTGTACAGTACATAGTCTATACATCGGGTCGATGTTGTTGTACAGTATATAGTCTATACATTAGGTCGATGTTGTTGTACAGTATGCAGTCTATACATTAGGTCGATGTTGTTGTACAGTAATCTATACATTAGGACGATGTTGTTGTACAGCATATAGTCTATACATTAAGTCGATGTTGTTGTACAGTGTATAGTCTATACATTAGGTCGATGTTGTTGTACAGTAGTCTATACATTAGGTCGATGTTGATGTACAGTATATAGTATATAGATCAGGTTGATATTGGTGTACAGTATATAGTCTATACATTAGGTCGATGTTGCACAGCATATAGTGTATACATCAGGTCGATATGGTTGTACAGCATATAGTCTATACATTAGGTCGATGTTGTACAGCATATAGTGTATGCATTAGGTCGATATGGTTGTCAAGCGTTCAGTGTATACATCGGGTCAATATGGTTTTACAGCATATAGTGTATACATCAGGTCGATGTTGTTGTACAGCATATAGTGTATACATCATCAGGTCGATGTTGTTGTACAGCATACAGTGTATACATCAGGTCGATGTTGTTGTACAGCATACAGTGTATACATTAGGGCGTCTGGAAATGCATGCCCGGCATACTCTGTATCTGGACACTAATGGGCCCTTCTGTGAAAATGTTGCACATCAATTTGTCACAGCATGTCTCTCTCTCTCTCTCTCTCTCTCTCCCTCTCTCTCTCTCTCTCTCATGCGCACTGATACGTAAGCAAGATTACTTACATGTTACAGAAGGAAGAGCTGTCACTATTCATGCTGTTATTTGCTTTGCAGAGAAACTTCTGAGGGGAACGGTCAAGGTCCAAGAGTAAGTGGGGAAAATTGTTTTCGCTGATACGCACCCAAAACATGTAATGCGATTTCCTTATTTTTCATCTACACACACACACACACACACACACACACACACACACACACACACACACACACATATATATATATATATATATATATAAAATTTTTAAAGTGCTCAACCCCTGGGGAGCAACATCTGTTAAAAATAGGATGGTAAAAGGAAGTTTTAAAAATCACAGATCTGTTTCGAGCGCTGGCTCTCCTCAGGATGGTTTTGGGTCGCCTACTGCCGGTGTTATATGGCCTAATGTCACTGTTTGCACGTGCGGATTGGCTGCACGTGTTGTTCGGTTTTCAGGTTATTTACAGTTCAGGGTGCGTTTGCTGACAACGATTTCCATTTGTGCCTGCAGTTGTTTACTATTTCTATTTTAGTATTTAGGGTTGCTAAGTATGGTTTGCATAGTATTAACCATTTTTTTTCTGTTGAACATAGGTTGCATCTTTTTGAAATGTTATTGTATGGTGATGCCCTTTTTATGATTTTTCCAGGATATGTTATAGTTTATTTTTTTTTGTCTTTAAGTCTCCAAATATATTTGCTCAGTTCTGTTTGGTTTTGTATTTTTCTTTGTTGAACGACTGTTTATGGTTTGTGTATCTGGTTTTGAAGTGATTTTCAGTGATCCCTATGTATGTTTCTTTTTCATTTTCTGATGTCACAGTTGTCAGCAAACGCACCCTGAACTGTAAACAACCTGAAAACCGGACAACACGTGCAGCCGATCCGCACGTGCAAACAGTGACATTAGGCCATATAACACCGGCAGTAGGCGACCCAAAACCATCCTGAAGAGAGCCAGCGCTCGAAACAGATCTGTTGATTTTAAAACTTCCTTTTACCATCCTATTTTTAAAAAATACACACACACACACACACACACAAACGCGCGCGCGCGCGCGCGCGCGCGCTATGTTTCTCTCTATCTGTGTCCAATTGTATTCTGGCGTCTGAGAGCTTAAATATTTCCAGACAGCATATCATTGTATAGCATATCATTCACAATTCATGAAGGAGCTTTAGAATTGAACAAGGTAACGTAATTCTCTCTCTCTCTGAATGTAAGAGAGTGTGTGATCGCATTCAAGCTACTGCGCGCGCTCGTGTGTGTGTGTGTGTGTGTGTGTGTGTGTGTGTGTGTGTGTGTGTGAGCGCGCGCGCGCGTTTCAACTGAACATTGTTTTACATCCTGCAGAAAGAAAATGTCGAGTATGAGACTTTTCTTCTAAACAAGTCCTTTTGTTAGGGTGCTTAATTAACATTTTTAGATCAGAAGAAAGGTTGCTCCACTTCATTTATCTGCGTCACTGTACAATTGATGTGTTTTTTCTTTCCCACACGTTTATGCTTTGGTTCAACGGCGTTGGATTCCATAGCGGGTGGACTCGACAGAAAGTCCATTTTTTTATGCCCGAAGTACGTTTGAAGTTAATTTTGAACATAATCCCAGTAATCTCAAAATCGCAAACTATTTGGGTATCCAGTACTCAGAATTCGATCGTTATCAAATGAAACACCTTTGAGATCTAGCAACTGGATGCTACATTTCACTGACGAATATTTGGCTGACGTGAGAGAAACATGTGTACTGACAAAGAAATGGCCGGTAAGCAAGGTGTAGGGATGGAAATAGACGGACGTTCTCTCCGTTTCACGGAGACTGACACTGTGAAAGAAACGTGGATGTTTGTTTGTTTTCCTGTTATTGTTGTGTCCATTAGTTAAAGCAAAAATGAGAGGGTTGGCTTGAGTAGTCCCTTTTTATTGACTCTCTGTCTCTCTCTTTGTGTCGGACAGGAGGGAAAGGTGTAGAACCAACCACAATAGCGACTGCCCAATGGGACAATATTGCTGCGGACTCCCACACTGGTCACACGGATATTGTCAGCGCGCGTGCTAAACGATCCATCCCTAGTCAAGTCTCCTTCAAACAAAATTTAATAAAATCTCATCCTCTCTCTCTGTCCCCCTCATACACACACACACACACACACACACACACACACACACACACACACATGCTGTGTAAAACAAGTGATTTTTTTTCACAACCTCTTCATGGAGAATCAAGATTATTTGCGGATTTTTTTTTTTTGAGTTTCTCAAGTATAATGAGTTCACGTCAAGGAAAATAAAACTCGTGATGACAAAACGATTTATGTACTATGCCTTTAACAATGAGAGAGAGAGAGAGAGACAGAGAGAGAGAGAGAGAGAGAGAGAGAGAGAGAGAGAGAGAGAGAGAGAGAGTTGTTTTGCAACGATGAGACATTTTCATACTTGTCATCACACGACTACTAACCTATCACTAAAAGGCACAAAACATGCATCAAAGCTGACACAGAGACACTGTCATAGCAAAAAAATGATAAAAAAACACCAACACAAAATGTCAAATCAGAAACAACAACAAAAAGAACAACAACACTCAAGAACTCCCTGATACACACACACACGCGCGCGCGCACAGAGAGAGAGAGAGAGAGAGAGAGAGAGAGAGAGAGAGAGAGAGAGAGCAGACGGATACAAATATGAAATGTTTTACTGAGATTTAGGCCTAGGTCCCTACCTGAAGGGGGATATTCATTCGCCGACTCGTATATTCTCACACATGCGCGCACGTGCGCACGCACACAAACACACACACACGCGCGCTTGCATAAGATGGAATTTAGACACTTATCATACAGCATCTGTCCCGCACTAAATGGAACAAAGTAAAGCATAACACCATAAACATTTCATTGGTATTTGGTCCATCAATAGCACATTTTTCCTTGTATGTGAAGAAGCAGTACACAAACGTTTTAACGCTGTGTGGGGGTGAGTAGTGCTACATTAGATAATGTACTCTCATTTCTTCATGCCGTAAGTGATTTAAAGCTGAAATGACATGGATCATTACAATATTTAGGCTGAATGTATCTTATTCTCCAATCATGTATAACAACCACGCACAGTATACTATGAATTGCATCTTCCTTAGAGACACGACACAAACTACACATAACTTTACCTTTTTTTTTTTATACTGTATCTACATCGGTGGCCGACTATATCTTACACACCAAACCTAAGTTTTGTAAGAGCACTTTGGACATATCTATTTAAAACAATTTCAACTTATGGTTCCAGATGATTTGTTGTCTTAAATGCCCTACATTTAGCAAATCGGTTACTGGTATGCATGTGACTATGCCAGTCTCGCCACCTACAGTCGATGATTCTTTGAAGCATTTCATAAAAAGCTGTAATGTTTTGAACTCTTTGGGGATCCCATACAAAAGCAAAACCATACGAATATTGGCACTTGCGAACATTTGTGGCCCAAGTCTTCTTTTCATTAATGTCAAGATCATACAACACTTCATACGCTTTAAATGGTCATTTGTAATTGTCCATTCTTGTCCAGTTTAGTGAGTGATGCATTTAACGTGTGAGTTTACACAGATGCGATATCTCCTCAGTTCTCTATACATCATACCAAATCATTAGGAGTACGACTGTCGTCGTTTCAAAAGTGTTTCATGACAAAACAAATCCAGCTTTCCAATTACACTGCTGTTTCCGAACGCCCATATTTCATCAGCAGCCCACATTGTAAAATCACGCGAACCCGTGAATCAAATGACTTATCAAATATATTAAACGAACCACAGTCACGCTTATGCATCACCTGAAGTGTCGTTAGAACAGCTCTTTTCGCTTCGTGAACGAAATTTCCACACGCAAATATAAAATTTAGCCTGGTTGAAAAGAATATGCCCAGATACTTCTATTTAAAAAAAACAAACAAACAAACTTTTACTGTCTCACTTCCATACTGTCATTGTTCATGTCTAGCCAGATACCCACCCTTGCGGAAAACTGCAATATTCGTTTTCTCCATATTCACTTTCAGCTCCAGTCTCGTTGCAGCTGCACACAAACTCTTCAACTGTCCTTGTAGACCAACAACTGATATTGATAACAAGATGACATCATGTTTCGGTCCAGAGTATGAAAGAAAAGCTATTCGGCATATTCTTTTTAGATCTCTCTCTCTCTCTCTAAAAAAAAGAGAAGAAGAAGAGAGAAGAGAGAGAGAGAGAGAGAGAGAGAGGAGAGAGAGAGAGAGAGAGAGAGAGAGAGAGACGAGAGAGAGAGAGAGGCAGAAAGAGTCTCTCAAAAGAAAAGAGAGAGAGAGAGGAGAGAGAGGTGGAGAGAGGAGAGAGAGAGAGAGAGAGAGAGAGAGAGGAGAGAGAGGAGAGGAGAGATACTTTCAAAACAAAAAGAACAAGAGAGGGGAGAGAGAGAGAGAAGGAGGGAGAGAGGAGAGAGAGAGAGAGAGATACTTTCAAAACAAAAAGAAACAGAAGGAGGAGAAGAAGAAGAAGAAAGAAGAAAAAGAAGGGTGAGAGAGAGAGAGAGAGAGAGAGAGAGAGAGAGAGAGAGAGAGAGATCTATACCCATGTATCAAACCGAATATGTGCAGAATAGCTTTTCTTTCATCCTCTTTCCTACTCAGCTGAAATATGACTCGCGTTCCGACGAGTACTGTAAACTTTGTTTGGGTATGCAAAAGTCACAGAATTCATCTCAAGATACGCCACTGCATCGTTACGTAGTGATCTGAATGAAACACGTTCCTAGTCAGATGTCGTATTTCTATTACAAAGCAAAAATTGAGCACTTAAATGAGACGAAATAAAACTGAACGGTGCCAAAAAATCTGAAAGCACACACACACACACACACACACACACACACACACGCGCGCGCGCGTGCGCACGCACGCACGCGCGCACACACACACTGTGACGTTTATATCATAGATGTTGGCCAGGCATGTACGCGAACGTGCGTACCTGCGTGTGATATGTGGATTACTAGATAAATCGAGTAACAGCGAAGAAAGACGGAACGTTGTATCCCCACAACTTCACACACGCGCCCCTCCTTTTTTGCAGAATCAATAAAAAAAAAAAAAAAAAAAAAAAAAAAAAAAAAAAAAAAAAAAAACCCGAAAAAAAAAAACCGACTAACGTTACATCAATTTAATCAGACACACAACTAGAACGGAGAAACATTTCCCAGAGGCTGATGTGAACGCAAATATAAATGAGAAAGAGGAAAGACAGACGGAAGGAGAAACGAAGGGACGAATTCAGGCAGATGAAAGGGATCGTCTAGAACGAAACAGGGGACAAATCTTAGCTTTTTTTTTTTTTTTCCGCCGATGAACTCCCATTTGTCCAATAATTGTTTAACGAAAAGTTCCGCAAGAGAACCGCAGTGCGGACGAACCCAGAATGGAGATCGGCAGAGCCTTCTTCAGTGAGGCGCCTCCCAGTGATGGGATGGTCAAAAGGCAGGGAAAGACGTGCGGGATAGTTATTAGACAATCAAAGAAGACGACGAGGAACGAATGAAGAAGAAGAAGAAGATCCCTTCTGGAACAGTCCAACTGGGAGCGATCATGAGGTCGATGTCCTATATCGCACCGGTAACCATCTCGGATCAGGGTCAACTCTGCGTCAGCAGCGATGGCCAGACTGAACAGGGTGCGGAAGAACAACATCAAATTCCACACAAAATTCAGGCTCGACAAGTCACTAGTGGTCTCCATCCTGTTTTATGGCTGCGAGACATGGACACTGATGGCCGAAAACAGAAAGAAGAGACCAGGTGATTGAGACCAGGTGCCTGAGGAAACTACTCCGCATCTCCTACAAAGAACATAAGACCAATGATTATGTGCGGAACCTGGTCACCAACCCTAGTTGGGCCCCACGAACCACTTCTGGCAACCGTCAAACGACGGAAGATGGCATGGTTTGGCCACGTCATTCGTCACAACACCCTCTCCAAAGCCATCCTTCAAGGTACTGTTGAAGGAGGGCGCAGACGAGGACGGCAGAGAAAGAGTTGGTCGGATAATATAAAAGACTGGACCAAAATGACCATGCCAGATCTCCTCACGACAGCTACAAACAGAAGAACCTGGAGAGAAATGGCGGCTGCCTCATCATGTCTCCCCAACGACCCCAGCGGTCAGGAGAATGACCGACTGACTGAACCACCTCGGCACAAAGGGGCAAGGGACGTTACCCTCAACTGTCTGCATCCGTCGAAAAGTGTATCTAACAATTATAATATCAAACATTTCCCATCACAAGTCATAAATGTTTTTTATTTTTGTTTTTCCTGCTTTGACTGTTTTCTTTCCCAAATACCCGGAAATAGAAGCAATTACACGAAGATGAGCGAAGCGAGGAGAGAAGGGTTGACGATGACTGTTTGGGCAAATGGTGGGTGTTTGTCGGCATCCCAACCCTCTCCCCGCCTCGCCTTTATGGAGTAGTATCAATGGAATGGCGGGATCCGAGATTTTTTTTTTTTTTTGGGGGGGGGGGGGGGGGGGGGGGGGGGGGGGGGGCGTAAATATCTTTAAATCAAACAGATGTATTCATAAGAAATTCAAATTGATTTCAAGCTTTTTTTCTGAACGGAGTACTCACCATGATACTTTTTGCTGTGCAAACCAAAGTTGACAATGAATTTTTTTTTTTTTTTTTTTTTTTTACTGACAGTAGATCTTGTCTTACATAAATACATTACAAAGCTGCTATAAGTTTGCAAAAAAGAGCAGCGAATCCTATTTAACATATACATATTACAAAATAAGCAGAACATTGTGTCTACACTGTCAGTGTCACATATCAAGCTTACTATTTTGGAGCGTTGTCCTTCTTTCAAAATCAATAGAGAGAGGGAGACAGACAGACAGACAAAGAGACAGACAGACAGAGACAGAAAAAAAGAATGAAAAACACAACCCTAGATTCCTAAAGACAAGCCACAAATGTTTGTGCGCTGACAGCGCTCTCTTCACAATACGATAGAAGTCCAAGGACAAGGTGCCGGATGATTTACCCAACAGACGATTGAAGCATGGCATCAGTATTATACATCTCAAAGAAATGCCCATATTCAATGCGATCGGGACTGCACGTGTGCGCACGCGCAACATAATGCCAATAGAACATGATACATGAAAAAAAGATCATTAACAATGTTCGATACACAAGCAAAACCAGAGTATTCATTCATACAATCCACATGCGCTCGACGATTTAGAGGACGTACGCACAAACGAACGCACAAGGAAGATGCGGCACCAAACAAATCTTTCACTCTGGCCACCACAGCTCAAAACATTCCAATACTCACCAGCGAGACCCTCTCAGAATTACGAGAAAGATCTTCAGTGGACTTGGCGGTGCACCACGATAACAATAATAATAATAAATAATAATAATCGGATAGTAATAACTATACCTCCTCCCCCCCCCCCCCCCCCCCCCCCCCCCCCCCCTCCTGTTCTTTCTCTTCTCACAATCAATCGCCTTTAAAGACGATATAAAGAACAGGCGTTGAACAGAAAAGGTATGAAAGTAAAATATCGTACGAAAGAATATAAAAGCCGCCTGGCACCCACGATACTAGATTTCAAATTGTACAGGCGAACGTAATATTTACGATGACGCAACTTCTTTCTGTCATATGACGTCTGTGTGATTGCTCATACTTTTCATTTCGGTGTCCAACACAACGAGCATGTTAAACTAGATTTAAAGAAATACCCAAGGTTTCCGACGATCGATTATCGTGGTCGATCTCTAACTTATTGGAATATATAGACACGCGGTGAAAACTATTTTTATTGACTCTGTTATAAGTAAGAGGGGGTTGCCTAGTGAACACGTCAACACGCTGGAAGTCGATTCTCCCAGAAGGGTTACTCTATTCTTCCCCGAAGATGGAGTATGGCTGCCTTAATGGCGGGATAAAAAAAACGGTCATACACACAAAACTCCACTACCTGTCTATATAGGCAGTGTTCGCAGGAGTATCAGCCTGCGAACGCAGAAAGAAAGATAGATTACTCCATTCGAAAACTTACGATGCCGGGCTATCAAGACAAAAAGAAAACATCGTCTGCTATAAACAGCAGGCCTACACACACACACACACGCACACACACACATTCAGCACCAGCACAGATGCACTCTCCCACACACACCAGGTGCACTCACATAAATACAGATACCGACACAGGCACACACAGACAGACAGAGAGACAGACAGGCAGGCAGGCAGATATACGCACATACATACACACACGGGAGGATTCTAAAACTAACAAGAAGAGGAAAGTCCGGTCAAATCCGTTGCTGGTATACCAGCTTAGGTTGCTGGTATACCAACTTAGCCAAGAGTGACGTCATAGCGTGTAGTTGCTAATGGTCACGGCAAAACTCCACAGTTTCAACTAAGGCAACCACTACTGCTACTACTAGATTTTTGTTGGTCATTGTGCCAGCTCAGTATTTGCGCTGAAATCTGCCCAAGCAATGAATTTGACTGAAGCTGCAGTCAAATTGGTTGTAGCTGAATATGATGACCACTATACGTCGACTA
The DNA here is from genome assembly GCA_016801955.1 of Conus betulinus. Lineage (NCBI taxonomy): Eukaryota > Metazoa > Mollusca > Gastropoda > Neogastropoda > Conidae > Conus > Conus betulinus. The sequence goes on along the minus strand of JADBJO010009539.1, from coordinate 117,148 downwards.
CAACGCTACCATTACTACTACTACTTTCACATTTTTTTCCTTATTCTAGGGCTCCATTGTGTGATTTTCTAAACATGGGAATGAGATTGACAGGCGAACAATAGTTATTTGCAACGAATTTGAATGATTAACAGCCAGTCAAAATGGTTGCAGCTGAAAATCATTCTACTACTACTACTTCTATTACTACTACTACTACTAGATTTTTGTTGGTCATTGTGCTGGCTAAGTGTTTGCATTGAATTTGCCCAAGCAATGAATTTGACTGAAGCTGCAGTCAAATTCGTTGCTCCAGTCTAATTCGTTGCAGCGGAATATCTTGACCACTACTACATCCACTACATTGCCGCAACTACTACTACTACGTTAACATTTCGTTTTCTGTTTTTTTTTTTTCCTTATTCTAGAGCTCCATTGTGCAATTTTTCTACACTTGGGAATGAGATTGACAGGGGCATGATAGTCATTTGCATTGAATTTGCCCAAGCAATGAATTTGACTGAAGCTACAGTCAAATTTCTTGCAGCGGAATATCATGACCTCTACTACGTCAACCACATGCTGCTGCAAACTACTACTACTACTTTCAACATTTTGTTTTCTTTTTTTTTCTTTCTTTCTTATTCTAAGGCTCCATTGTGCGATTTTCTACACTTGGGAATGAGATTGACAGGGGTACGATAGTCATTTGCAATGAATTTGACTGATCAACAGCCAGTCAAATTCGTTGCAGCTGAAAATCATGGCTACTACTAGTACTACTACTGCTACTACTACAAGAATTTTTGTTGGTCATTGTGCCGGCTCAGTATTTGCATTGAATTTGCCCAAGCAATGAATTTGACTGAAGCTGCCGTCAAATTCGTTGCTCCAGTCAAATTCGTTGCAGCGGAATATCATGACCACTACTACGTCGACTACACATTGCTACAAACAACAAGTACTACTTTCACATTTTTTTCTTTCTTTCTATTCTATGGCTCCATTGTGCGATTTTCTACGCTTGGGAATCAGACTGACAGGCGTAAGATAGTCATTTGCCACGAATTTGACTGATCAACAGCCAGTCAAATTGGTTGAAGCTGAAAATCATGACTACTACGACTAAATACTACTACTATTACGACTACTTCTACTTTTACTAGTACTACTACTACTAGATTTTTGTTGCTCATTACGCCGGCTCAGTTTTTGCATTGAATTTGCCCAAGCAATGAATTTGACTGATGCTACAGTCAAACTCGTTGCTCCAGTCTAATTCTTTGCAGCGGAATATCATGACCACTACCACGTCGACTACATTGCTGCAACTGCTGCTACTACTTTAACAGGGTTTTTTTTTCCTCCTTATTCTAGGGCTCCATTGTGCGATTGGGAATGAGATTGACAGGGTACAATAGTCATTTGCAACGAATTTGACTGATCAACAGCCAGTCAAATTCGTTACAGCTGAAAATCATGACTACTACTACTACTACATGTACTACTAGATTTTGTTGGCCATTGTGCCGGCTCAGTATTTGCATTGAATTTGCCCAAGCAATGAATTTGACTGAAGCTGCCGTCAAATTCGTTGCTCCAGTCTAATTCGTTGCAGCGGAATATCATGACCACTACTACGTCGACTACATTGCTACAACTACTACTACTACTTTAACATTTCGTTTTCTTTTTTGTTTTACTTATTCTTGGGCTCCACTGTGCGATTTTCTACACTTAGGAATGAGACTGACAGGCGTAGGATAGTCATTTGCAACGTATTTGACTGATCAACAGCCAGTCAAATTGGTTGAAGCTGAAATCATGACTACTACTACTACTACTACTACTACTAGATTTTTGTTGGTCATTTTGCTGGCTCATTATTTGCATTGAATTTGCCCAAGCAATGAATTTGACTGAAGCTGCAGTCAAATTCATTGCTCCAGTCAAATTCGTTCGTGCAGCAGAATATCATGACCACTACTACGTCGACTACATCGCTGCAACTTCTACTACTTTAACATTTCGTTTTCTTTTTTTTCTTATTCTAGGGCTCCATTGTGTGATTTTCTACACCTGGGAATGAGATTCACAGGCGTATGATAGTCATTTTCAACGAATTTGACTGATCAACAGCCGGCCATATTGGTTGCAGCTGAAAATCATGACTCCTTTTATTACTACCACTGGTTTCAGCCACATATTTTGTTGACACACAGACATGGACACTTTTCCATTGGATTGTAAATCGTTCTCCTTTGCGAGTACAAAAACAAAAAAGTGAAAATGTGTGTATAGTAGTCAGGCCCAATTTCGCTTGCTTTGCCCACAGGTGGAAGACAAATAAACAAATCCTTGTTACATAGAATTGGTTTGTACCGTGATACAATCTGTTGAGAGAGAGAAACGTGCATGGAATTTGTTTGATAAATATTGGAGTGTGATGATCGTTGACGGAATTTGTTCACTTCATTTAGTAAAGTGTTTTCCCCGGAGGAGAGGGGACGAAGGAAAAACATTCTGTAGTGCGCTTTTTAGTTGACTGGAGGGATTGCGTGTGCGTATGGAGTAAATACTGTCATGAATGCGTGTATGCAAGAGAGACAGTGTGAAGGTTGTTGTCTGACCACATTCATACATTCTCACTAAAGTTTTACACAGTAACACAATTGATAGCTTTGAAAGTCCTGTTGACAGTGGGAAAGACTATAACTTTGGATTCTCTCTTGAGGGCACATAAGACTGTATGGCGAAAGCTTGGCTGTGTCTGGAGTGGCACTGTCTTCATCTGTCCGTGGGCAGGGGCGGTTGGGTCTGTGGGGTGTGCTCGACAGCTGTGGGGTGGTGTTTTTGCCGGTGGGCTCTGCAGTCATGAAATACGGGCTGGTACACCCATGAGGATGCAACTTTACGACTGTTACGAGTTGCATCCTATAGTCTGATTTGCCGCCGTTTAGGAGCAGTTATGTCCTTTGATATCTTAATGGAGCGTCGTGCGCGTGCCTGTACTCATCGTCAACACAGTGCAGACCTCCAAGGGTGGTACAGGACTGCTCTAAAGGCAGGTGAAGATAGTGCTTCTCTGGGTCCTCCCCAGCACCTTCTGGTGTTTCTTTTTTCTTCTGTCATGAATGTGTGCGTGCAAGAGTGACAGTGTGACAAGGTTGTCTGACCACATTTATACATTCTCACTAAAGTTTTACACAGTAACACAATTGATAGCTTTGATAAGAGTATATTCTTTTTATCATGATGCCTATTTAGTCAATGTTTATAGAGACCAGTGGACTTCACAAAGCTGATTCAGGACTTATGGTGCCTAGAATTTTGTTCAGGTTTCACAGCTTCACTCGGCAAACTGAGAACTGTTTTGAATAACAGAAACATCAAACTCTGCTTATGCAAAGATCAGACTGAGGCGTACTTTGGTGATATCTAAATTTTTGTATGCCTGAGAGTCTTGACAGCAGATATGGAGAAACGGATTTATAGTCCGAGGGCCACGTCGAGCTATCGTTCAAGTTTGTCGGCTAGAAAACCGCATCAAAATTTTTTTTTCTTGCAAAAGGTACTTGGATAACATAAGATTAAAATTTTACAGTCTAGAACCACCGAACCTATCTAAATTAGACAGTAGAACGCAAAATAAGTTGGCGAATTAATGAAGCCAGAAACGTCTTTTTACCGGCGGTTTTCATCACAAATTATTTCCCTTAACATGCAGATGACTGTCTTGTCCATTGTTGCGAATGTGAAATTTCTACATATTTTTAGAACAATTTTCTGACATTCGATGGATTACAGCTATACAAACCTGTCACCAGTGGACGGTCTTAGATGGAGAAGAACAGGTGATCGCTCAAAAGCTTCTGATTTCGACTTGAAGCCAGAAAATGCACGGTACCACCCCCAGTGTTATGTGCGGTTCAATAGCAAACGCGGAATAGAACAAGTGCAGGTGCATTTTCAAAAGTGCAAAGCTACTGGTACAGTTTCACCAAGACAGAACGTGAGTCCATCTTACGTCACATTTTCTTACCCGTCACGTTTTCTCATCTGGTGAGATTCAGAAAACGTGACGGGTGTATCGTCACGTTTTCTCACTCCTGGTGAGAAAATGTGACGGGTGGTGCCATATAAAAAAATTTCTCTCTCTCTCTCTCTCTCTCTCTCTCTCTCTCTCTCTCTCTCTCTCTCTCTCTCTCTCTTTTTCTTCTGTCTCTCTTTCTTTCAATCTCTCTTTTCCTCTTTCGCTCTCTCTCACCCGTTGAATTCGATGTAATTCTGAGTTTGAGTGTGCGTATGTTTAGGCGAGCGTTCGTGCGCGCGGGTGTGTGTGCATCTGTTTGTGTATGTATGTGTGCGTATGGGAGAGAGAGAGAGAGAGAGAGAGAGAGAGAGAGAGAGAGAGAGAGAGAGAGAGAGGGGGGGGGGGGGGGGACAGTAAGTGTGTCTGTGTGTCAGTCCGTCTTTACTTACAGAAATCTAGTGTTTTAATCAGATTTTAACCAACGTTGATAAGGCGTTAGCCTTTGCCACGTGTCATAAGGGTTGTCATAGCGTGTTTAAAATTGTTATCAGACAGACGGAATGAATAAAAAAAATTGTTACCGAGACTTGTAAGGACAAAATAGATTGATCTTGGGCCCCTCCTTGCATTAAAAAATATTATTATTATCATTATTATTTATGGTAAAACAATCCTGCAATCAATGCGATGTAATGTCACGACCACAGCCAAACAAGTGCGTCATACTTCAGTCAACGGTCGCGATGTCACTATATCACGTACATCATGCCATGCGAGATTGTTTTTATGCACTCATCTTGGCATTATTTAGGGGCCCATTTCATATAATTTCCTACCTGGAACAAGAACAAATAATGATAAATATGCAGCTAAGCTCACTTCCATTTGTTACTGGAGGGTATTTTGAAGTTATCATATCGACAGTAAGTAAAATAAATTAATTTCTGTAAGAAATTAGCTTCAATCAGTGTCCATAGCAACGAGTGCATTTGAGAGGGCATATCCTCGATTTTTAGGCAAGGTCTGTGCGCTTTACAAACATTATTATCCCAGCAGACCTGTACATTCTTTTACATCCTTCTCAACTTCCCAGAAAGCATACAGTGCAAGCTGCCATTTTACAGGCGCTCAAATACTGAGCCATCTACAATATCCTTTACTGTCTGTAGCCAGGTACCCCTTTACACTTGAGTTGGGTGAGAAAATCAAGATAAAATACCTTTTCTAACGTTATATGAAATCACTGACACTGGGGATTGATCCTCGGACCTTTTGATCCAGAAATCAACTACCAACCGCAAGACTATCTCACTGCTGTAGAAGTCACAGGAAGTCAAGACATTAAAGGATTGACACTCCAAAGTGATTTCCCTTTTAAATGTGACTAAATTATGAAGAATGTTGGCGTGCATGGATTTGCCTACATGTAACAACTTTACAAAACAAAAAATTGTCCTCAGTCACTATCATAACCGAAATTTGAATGCCATAACTCATAGCACTATTTCAGATTGTTTTCTGCATTTACCTCAGTGTTATTTAAACATTATTTCCTTAAATTTATTGGCTAAAACAGGCACAAACGTTACACAAACATCTAGCGAAGGTCAATGACATATGTCAATGAACGCAATTTTTAAGGTGCATTGATGGCAAGTGAAATAAATGAATTTCAGCCACAAAACTCGTCATTAAATTCTCAGATGCTGAAGCAGGTACATGTACCAAAATGACAGGCCAAAGTGGTCTCATAGTGATGACTCATTTCAATTTCTGAGGCTGCAGACGATGTGTGCTTCTGTCGATGTGTCAGTTCACGAGATCGTCTTAACGGTGAATGCCTGTCTGTATGTATCGGTACAGGACACGAAAGGTTAAGGCATGTTAACATGCAATTTCTATCAACATTGATGTAAACTCCAACACAGTCATCATAAAAGGGTTTAGGAAAGAGTTCACCTGCTGATGGTAGTGTAAACCAGAAGTTCAAAACCAGAATGTTTCGAGACAAAAGTCAAATACCTTTTTCTAAGACAAGAATAGGAGATTATTAAAAAAATAAAAAACCACATGCATACAGCAGATAAGAGCACTGAGGTGTGTTCATCACTTGCGTATTTAAAAAAAAAGTTAAAAAAAAAAAAGTAACAATGTGTAGATAACCTTTTAGGACCTGTCCAGTTTGGTTCCAGTTTCTCTGGACCCTTTCTGGACAACAGTTTGACAAACACCATGGCTCCCACTCTGCAGGCTCTTCTATCCTTGACACACACCTCCCTGTTTTTTTCTCCTCAGATACCCAGCCTCAGATTTTTCGCTGGCACGCCTTTGGTTGTGCTTCACCTGTAACGTAGAGCGCAATAACATGCAAAGTTTAAAACAAGATGGCAATGTTACTGCAGTATACCTACCAATATCAGCAACGCCTCAAGACAGGTAATAGACAGAAACACCAAGTTCTGTTTCCATTCCTGAGTGAAATCTGTCACTGCCATCCTACTCTCACTTGCTGTTACTTTTGTAACTGCCACTGCATCAGCTATTGTAATTTTATAATTGCCATAACATCAACTTCCATTTTCCTAGACACGGCACACATAACAAACACACATATCAAACACGAGTGAGAATAAGATGATATAAAATTTTTATAAAGAAAAGTAGCAGTCAAGTATCAGTACTGTCTATTTAAATCTGGAATTTTTGAGTAACAGTCGTAGTGTCAGGTCTTCATCAACGGATTCCATGAAAAAAAAATCCTGCAGCCAGTAATGAGAACATTAAATGTTTCACATTTTCAAAAACCGCACCAAATAAGTAACGACACTCCAGCTTCACATACGAGTATGTGTTTGCAGGGATCAGCCTGTTCAGAAATCACTGTGGGTCATTTGACCCACTCCTCTGCAGTTGGTCCACTTTTGTTTTCGTATATATGCTTCTCTGTCTGCATATTATTACTGCACATTAATTGATCCTCTAGTTTCTTTCTATAAATTTCATTTCTCACAAAGCTTAGTTGTAGTACAAAAATAAAAAGCACATTTATGTTTAGCTCTCACATCCAAGAACTTAAAGGAGTTATTTAAAACGCAAGGTGAACACTCATACAAAAGTGAATTTCAGTAATCAATGTCTTGTTTATAAAACACATCTTCATGGTTTGTCAACACAAACACAGCAAAGAACTCGCCCATCACCTTTGGGGGAGGGGGGGGGGGGGTGGTGTCAACATATACCTTTTGGAATATCTTGTGCCTCAACTTCTGCGTGCTGGCACAGAAGTCTTGTCTGTCACTCTCTAACACCTCTTTCTCCAAGTTAGGAATGTCCTCAGGCACCTGAAATTTTCAAGACACTGGTAATTTTTATTTTTTACCCAATATATGTGGCAGACATGTTTGGTAAGATCTGGTAAAGAGAGTAGGAAATGATTCGTAAAAAACAGAAGAAAGAGGGAAGAAAATATGGTTGGGTGAATGATGGTAATGTGACGTGGGAGTGTATGGACAGGGAACCACTCATACAGTACAAAACAGTTGTTGGGTCATTTTATGATTAGTACTACCACAAGGCAGTAAGGTGCACAGATGTATCTTTACTAGGGTGATTTTCTAAATCAAAACTTTGGCATCTGGGACTGCAGTTTGCAGAGCAGCCAGCCACATAGCATCTTTATTCTGGCATCAGAATCTCAGAACAAAGGGCTTACCCTGGCACCAAGACACGATGTACGTGCAGGGCTCAACCAATGAACATCTTTTACAAAGATGCGCCTTATTATTAAAGTCTTAAATACAATAAAAAATAATTTGAAAACAAATGCACTTACTTTTCCCAAACTTCTGAACACAAATTTACCCTCTTAACTAACTAAAATTAATGTAGATTTGGAAAACAATCTGACCTTTGGCCCTTTCTAATTATTAAAATAAAATTCAACTAAAGTTAATTTTCCTATTTGTATTCCAAGTAACTAATAACATCATGTTATTTTCAATTTTAACTTAAAATTTGTTTAAACATAACTTCTGCAAAACTGAATCTAAAAGCAAGGGAGAGAAAACCTGCTACAATTTTATTAAAACTTGTGAAATTACTTCCCTTGGAAAATCCTTGTCAAAGGGAGATGGATGGTCTTAGTATAAATGGTCTTAATGAAACCTACAATAAGCTGTACACTAAAAAATATAACAAGGTGTCCAACTTATGTACAATGTAATTTGCAAGTTGTGGTCAGGGAAAGTATAAAAAAAAAATTATAGGCCATGGCAGTAGGGTCAACGAGCATGCTATAATGTTTTTATGCACAGGATAAAAGTAACTTCTGAATACAAAAAAGCAAGTATACACTTAATATCTGCAAAATGTCTGGGCTCACGGCCGGACATTAAACAGAAGGAGGTAAATTTGGTTGTCCTGTGTTTTCTGTGATCTCAGAGAGAAGAGAGTTTCTTCAATGTTCTAAAAACGCAAAGCAAAAAGCAGCACACGTTAAAAAATGTAAAAAAGAAAAACAAAATACACGGCAAAAAAGCGCAACGCAATCAGTCTTTTTCACATCATGTACATATGGGGGTAATAAGCGTAGAACATTTCAAAATCAAGTGATGAAAGGATCGCTTGGGTGGTATAAACACTACAGAAAGAAAATCAGGGGTATAATTCTATAATTTCAAATGGAGATATTAGGCACGGATGATGAATGGGCTAAGTAAAAAGGTAAAACAATCACCGAGATTGTTGTGTGTAACAGCATTTTTGTAAACAGGAGAGCCCGATTGTGCATGTTCACTCCCATATGAAAATATCTGCTTAAGAAAGGGAAAGGAAGAGGCAAGCAGTCAACACTAAAAACCTACACCATCTGCTACTTTATCACCGATTGGATTCGTCGTAGCAGGGCACTCAAAAACCAACTGACCGAAGAGATCGTCCATACTGACGATGTCACGTAAAAGACTTCCCAGGAAAGCTGCTTTGTCCAGTTTTCATTAAATGTCAGTGATCGAGCGAGAGAGATCAATTCTTAATTATCATCAATTCACTTACTCATTTTACATTGACAGTATAAAGCAATGTTCTGCACAGAGCGTACCTTCAGCACAAACATATTGCTTAAGATGTTTACACTCACATACGGGCCATCTGGCAGGCCATTTTATCCTGTTCATTTCAACCGCATCGTAAGTGCATAGAAAAAAGAAAAAAAAAAAGTGCAGTGTAAAATTGATACATTCTAAAAATAAGATAGTTGCCATTACAAGCTGCATCATAGAAGTTAGTTAGTGCTTTAAAGTTGTTATTTATCGAGGTTACTGTATCATCTAAATTGGCGCTTACCTTACTTCACGACATAGTCACGTTGTTAAAAAAAAAAAAAAAAAAAAAAAAAGGCCCCCCATATATAGTGGATCAAACGTCACTGTCTAAAATGTTATAGAAAAAAGATAGGACTCAATAAAAAGAGAGGATAATTTAATTTTTATTGTTCTAATTTAAGCAAAGTAAAAAATTGTTTGCTTAAATTAGAACAATAATTTTTATTGTTCTAATTTAAGCAAACAATTTTTTACCATAAAATGCAAGGGCCACTTTTTTTTTTTAATGGCTCCATGTTTTCAAATTCAGTGGGCCTTAGGCCTAAGATTTTAAAATCTAAGTGTAACTCTGGCGTACCAGGCTGGTGAACTACTCAAAGAATCGTCTGAGAATAGGCTGGGGTCCAGGGGCCGCCTAGCCCCTGGTTGGGTGCAAGGACAAGCCCCACTTGGGGGGGGGGGGGGGGGGGGGGGGAAGCAAAGCCTCCCTGATGAGTAAGAAATTCCTTAATTTTGAAATGCCTTGAAGGCCTTTCCTGAAAGGTAGAACAGTAATTTATAAGCATTTCCTTTATCCCTAAACCGTAATTTTTCCAACAATGTAATTTCAAATTACCCTGCACTACTCTACCCACTCTTAGTCATACGCACGACACACTTCCAAACACACGCACACATTCACACAAACCTGTGTCAAGAAATTTTTCTTCATGAGAAATTGTAAGTAATTTTTCTTTGTGTAATGAACATGTGCAACAGACTTCAGACAAAAACAAAAGAAAAAAAAAAAATGGCCAGCCTTTTCATGGTAGTTTACAATACTGAAGTTGATCTCAATAAATATTTCGGGCGATCTCCATCATTCTTGACTGATTGTTTTCAGTCGATCTCAATGGTTTTCTGTACTTCACAGTAATTCTAAATACCATAAATCTTGCACAGTTTAGTAAACAGGTCACAATTTGTGCGTAACATGCATTTCTGTTCTACTAATCTGGTAAAGCTGCTCTTTAATGCTTGACAATTTTCCCGGTGCCTTTTTGACTGCACATGCTCAAATGGAGCAATGACACCATGCTTTCTGTAGGAAACTTCCTTGGCATATGTCAAGCACCACGCAGTTCAACGCACATTCACTCTTCGAGGCGTACACTACATCGTCTCCCACTGTTGCTGTTCTGAATAAGTATAAAATTTTCTCCAAATAAAAATGCGGCTTAAATACAGGTACTTTATTGTCCAGTTTATACTATCCTTAAATCGACAGCACCTACTTCATCCCAAGATGCTGCTGCATTTTTCAGCCTCTGCTTCAAAGTGAAGTTCAGCCTTTCGCAAAGGCCATTGGTCTGTGGGTGTACGGCCGGGTCAGGAGCCATTTGATGCCATATGCCTGGCAAAAGGCTGCATTGACCTGCAAAAAATTATTATTATTACCGTAAGCCACACAATGATACCCCAATTATAGCTGCCAATTTCTCAGATCAAAAATAAAGAATGTGCGTAGGTAAGGCATTCGAAACGGACAAACCTTAACAAGCACCATTGTAAGAAAGGCTAAAGACGGAGAGGAATGAAGAAGATTGGTTGCCAAGTCTTAACCTGCACCCGCACGCAGGGCCAAGGGATAGATGAAGAAAAGTTTTAAAAAGAATGCTAAATCAAAAAAAAAAAAAAAATGTGTTTAAGCTTCCCTGATCGATCATAAATTTTCCTGCTACCCTAAACTTTTCCTCACCCACTAAACATTTATGTTTTTCTTTCGCCTATGTTCTGAATGAGGCGAATGTGGAAACTCACTCCTAACGCGTCTTCCTGTCTGACACTACTAATTAATTTTGTCCATTTTCTGCACAAAAACTATTTACCGAAACAATGTTTTCCTAACTAAAAAAAAATTGGATGAAAAATAATGGGGTTTACTTTACCGACCTGGCTTTCACATGCCAGTGACTTCTCTCATTGGTAGAGTCAAACCTGATCAGGGTGTCATGTGACGTAACATAAAGGCATGTGATGCTCCATCACATGTAGTCTAGTGATATGAATCATTTTCCCCATGCCACAACTAAAAAGGAAGAATATTCATGTGGCTTGACTAGTGTAGTGGGCGTCCCCAATAATTGTGAGGGTACTCATTAAAATAAACAAGGGTGGTCACTGGATGAACTAAGATAGTTTAATAAGGGCTGGTAAGGTGCTGGTCATGTGTTTTGAACACCGAGTATGCACTCACTAGGAGGGGGGAGGAACGAATTAGTTTTAGCCCAGGAGATGGCCTAGAGACTCGAACCTGTCAGGATGTTGGTCAAGGGGTCCTCACCACTGACCAGTCATTACCAGGTGAGCCATAGATAGATGTTGGGGAAAGGTATAGGGGAAACCTTAAGAAAAGAGAAAGAAAGAATTCATATGCTGAATTCGGAAGCAGGTTACTTACACGAACCTTATTCGTGTTTCAGCCCTTTACCCTGTCAGCTATTCCTCCTGATGCTGCGATGGCATCTGTTTGTTAAGAGCTGAGACGGTGTTTAATGATGGCCATGGTGTGGGGAACACACTGATAGTTCAGCCCCAGCAATTGAAGACCCCAGGTAAGAGGAGTCGGATCTCATCAGTTCCCCAGTGCCAGGAGAGTTCAAGGGGTCGACACGTTTTCTGATGCGGACAGGACATCATGACAGTATGGGGCGAGTGTTATCTCTGATGCAGGTATGGCATCATGAATGCATGAATGATTTATTCTCCTGGTCTGGATCTTGGGCCAATGTTATGTAAAAGGCCATGACTTTATGTTCTTGGAGGATGTGGATATTCTTTCTTCGGCAAGGAGGAGGAATCTTGTAAGAATCTATTTATATCAGTCTGTAACTTGATTTATCTCTCAGTGTGAAGAGAGACAGAGAAACATGTATAGAATTTGTTTATTTATTGTTCGATTCATTTAGTAAAGCGTTTTCCCCCCCCAGAGGAGAGGGGGAGAAGAAAAGACATTCAGTAGTGCGCATTTTGATTGACTGGAGGGATTACGTGTGCGTATGGAGTAAATGCTGTCATGAATGCGTGTGTGCAAGAGTGACAGTGTGACACAGGGATCAAAATACCCACAGTCACTCTCCAAGGAAAGTATTCAGTCATTTACGAGTATAAATCTACTGTAAATATTGGGTTTCCAAGCATCCCACTCTTCTAAATAGTAGTACTCAAACAGTCAGTATGGATGTTAACATGCTGCAAGAACACCTATTCGTAGATTGTGTAGGGATATGTGAATTCAAAAGTACAAACTATAGGCCTTAATTGCCTGTCTGTGTTCAACTACTGGTTCCAATTTCAGACACTGACACAAAAACTATTCACCAAATCAATTTTTTCTTACTTCCCAAACACATGCCAGTGACCTCTTCATTCTCTCATTGGTAAAGACAGATTCCAGCATACCTCTTGCTTTCAACAACAGCCATGTTATTTCAAACAATGAAGGTAAACTCCCTTAGTAGTTTTATTCAAGAAAGATAGCATCCCTTGGCATTTAGGCAATACCAACTGCTCCAGTTTGCTCTTTAGCCATTATAATTCAAAAGTGTTGTCACATTGATGAAACTCAGGTGATCAGAAGGTATTCATCAACATTAACATTGATAGACATTTTATATGAATCCCAACCTGAACCTGACAACATGAAATTTGGAAACAAGTGTACTAGTTCCCAGAAAATGTTAGGTGACGGGAGGGTGGGAGATCGACTAGGATATGTCACAGAAAAACATCAAACAGTTTTGAATGCGTTTGCTTGATTTTTAAGTGTTTCCCTTTATGAAAGTAAAGAAACGGAAATGAACAACATATCCATTATACTCACCATCACAATAAACCCTACCTAACTCCCTACCTTCTTTTCCAATGAAAGCCTCAATACACTGGGTGAGGTCAGAATTCCGTGTGTGTGATGTGTTAGTGTCAACAGATCTGTCAGTGCTGTTCAACTTTGTATTGAAATATTCAACGCCATATCTAAAAAAAAACTTACTTTGATTGCAACTCTTATGACATGATTTTGTGGGGGAAAAACTTGATTATTATAAACATAAATTGTGGAAGCAAATAGCTGCATCATTTTCATTTTCTAAGACATCAAACAGAAGCCCAAAACTTGGAGAAAAAATGGCTAAACATTTGAAGCAGATAAATATGGCTGCTAACTCTAACACCAGATCTCTTGACGGTGTTACACTACGCTAGTCACTTAGCGATTAAAAATCAAGAAATTCTGAGTAGGCAACTAGTAATGATTTTTACATATTCTATGTGAAGAAAAAAATCACTTCAAAGCTCTGTAGTATAAACAGTTTATTGGAGAGGTCGCGATAACATACCGATAAATACACTTAACAGATTCCTCTTCACTGTGATTAAGTTAACATATCTGTGACAGATCTGTTAAGTTAACATATCTGTGACAGATCTGTTAACAGATCTGTGACAGATCTGTTGAATTCAACAGATCTGTTGATTTAAACACTAATACTTACACCACTTTTTTGCCATGAGGTCAGAAACAGGTGTGTGTTATGTGCTAGTGTAACAGATCTGTTGATTTCAACACTAACACATAACACACATGTAATTCTGATCTCACCCATTGTGTGTGTGTGTGTGTGTGTGTGTGTGTGTGTGTGTGTGTGTGTGTGTGTGTGTGTTTGACTAACTATATAAAAGGTGTATGCACTGACTGAACTGTTGTCTTTGTGAACGATGGGCACAACATGATTCTTTGCAATGGCATTCTACTTTCTTATTCGAATTCCAGTAATTCATGGTAATGCATTTCCGACTTCTTTTAGGAACAATCTTCCTTGTGAACAATCTCATCTCCCCCCTACCCATATGCTAAACCTTGATCATTTAAGCGAACTGTGTACACTGCATAGAATGCAAGCACGCTTTGTCAGAGATTTGTATTGTAGGTGAAGTGAGCAGCTTTTGGTAGTTACAGCTAAAAAGGGAAATAAGCAGGAAATAAGCGACAAACAATGGGATTCAAATTCATGCATTCAGCAACAATGTTAAGATAGACTTAGGAGGCACATGCAAGAAATGTTTCTGGGTGAGAAGAAAAATCAACATTTGTTATTAGTAACTCAATGTATGACAAAAATTAGCAAGAAGGAAAAGACCTGTCAATTGAAAAGGCAATTAACACAAATTTATAACCACTAAAACCTCTTAGCGCACTTAAAAGGTAAATAAATGCCTTTTCAACATGAAGTACAAAAAGTACATACATGAAGCGAAGCACAAGTAAGTACAAAAGTAAGAAACGCCTGCCTGGCTGAAAGTATTATCATGCATAACTGCATGGATGGCTGAAATCAAAGAAAACAACAAAGGTCAACAAACAGTAAAAACAAATTACAGCCTTCTTAGCTGGAAATTCCATGAAAGGCAACAAGACAAATTGGATAAAACAAAAGACACCTTTTTTATTAAACTCTCGGCGTTGATCCGAGAGTAGGCTTTTCGGAGCTCCATATCGAGCTACAAAGGCCCTTAATGCTTTGCAGACAACATGTGTCTCCTTGCTGGGAAGAGGGAAGGCATCTGGATAGTAAAGTGGTCAACAACTGTCAGAAGACAGTTGCTGCCATTCGCTGTTCGGGGTAGGCCACCTAATAGTAAAGAGAGATGAAAATCACACACAAAATTTCAAGCAGCTAAATAAATGTACAGCAGTACCCATTTTAAAACACGACCTACCACAACAGCATGGTAGGACAAAACATGAAGGGCTGATCTCAAGATAGGTAAATTATTCAACAAGAGGAGATTATTAAAAAACTAGCTACAGATGTTTCAACCTATAATAAAATAAGTGCAATGAAATTAAATATGAACAAGATGCTATAGTATGCATATAAACCTACTCCCAGAAGCACCTTATATTTTAACTCCAACATATTCCTTCTTCTCTTTTAGTCTAAACCAGACACAGAACTGAAACAAGAACTTAACATTTGAGCCACAGCCATCGAGCATAAAATGCATCATAATTTTTAATCTGAAAATTGCTTTGGAGAAAATTATTGGTCAGAGACTGAACGTTCTACCACCTTACTTGCTAGTACAGGAACTCAGTGCTGTAATAAATAGGAAGGTGTTTTTGTCCATTAATCACCATTATTTTTCTGAACCGAGATGTTGTGCATCATTCCTGAGTTGTCAGGAATCAGCCTACCAAATTTCATAATGATCGGTTCAATAGCACATTGCAAGTGGACACGGGGTGAAGGGTGTCCCTCAAATTCAGAAATCTGAGGGGGACAGAAATCACTGAACTTAAACACACAAATCAAGCCTTACATATCTGTGTTAACCCTTTGCATCTCAAAAATGCAATCCGCTTCTTCGAAAAATGTGAAGGAACATTGAAGATTGTAACTGAATAATTACCTTCTCCCTTACAAAAATCTAAAAACATTTTTTAACTTAAGGCTCTTGTTCTGTGAACTGTTAGTTGTGTGAACTGTTCTTCTTTCAATGAGAGATGGTGGCAACTTGTGTAATTGGAGTCTATAATGGAAAAGAGGTGCTTATAAAATAATATATTTTGTGTTTTATGAAACAAACTGTAATTCATTTGAAGATTTTAAAATATACCAGTCCTGCATCGGAAATGTGTGCAATTTTTTTTTTTTAAAGAAATATATCAAAGCTTTTTGTGCTAATTTTGTTTAAATTTGTTTACCCATGGGACATGGTTATAAACCAGCATGTGCGCTGTCAAAAACTAACCTGACCAGTTAATTATAAAAGTGACCTATTGATTTTATGATCAAGTGGTCATCTGACTTATTGCTGATTTGAGATGAAGCCAATCTCTGGAATCAACAGTACTATATATAAAAAAAAAAACTATCAAGAAAAGCCCACAGAAGCGGCATTTTCATGGTTAAAAAATTAACTTACAAATTATATCCATCCCAACAACTTCCATGGGCTCCGAGACGAAGATGTGAGCCACAGTTTCTCTTCTTTTGTCTTGAAAGGCTTGTCCTTCTGGCAGGAGCAGCTTTCAATCTGAAACAGCTTTTATAGACATCTAGAAAATGTAGAAACAGACATGAAACAATAGTCGGTTGGTCCAGTGCTACTCATCTACCACTGGGAACATCTGCACGCACACGTTTTTTCTTGGCATTGTCATCAGCATCACTAGTAATATGACTAGAGACAGCCAATGAGTTAGGCCTTATGGCCTACCATATCTCCCCCTCATTTGTACATCATTATAGAGAGGGCAGCGCTGTGCAACTAGGTTCACAAAAATATTCTATGAAAATCACATAATTCCTTTATGTTGGGATTACAATCTAGATGGTTTTTAAACCAATCAATTAGTATTACTATCAAAAACAATCAATTAAAAAGGTGCAAATTTAGTATTACTATCAAGTGACCTTGATGCACTTACTAATTGTTAAACTTGAGAAACAATGATTTATTTCAGTCATGCTATCGTACCCTCAAGAATTTTCATTGAGGGTGTAGAAAACCCCTAAAAAATTTAAAAGAAGTATAAAGAACCCTCACTGTTTCGAATGGGGATATGAAACCCCCCTGTTTTTTTTAAGAATCTGCATTCTTGTACAAACATCAATTAAAATGTTAAGCACCGCAAGTCTCAATTCCTTAAATATCTGTTCCAAAAAAGAACGCGCAACAACCGCTTTCAGTAACAAGCACTGATGTTTTGTAGAAATTATACAAAAATAGATGTTATTGCAAATCATTCTTCAATAATGGACTGTTTGAAGATATGGTTAATGCGATTCTTTGGCCAAAAGTTCAGTTGAAAACGTTCATTAAACTTGTGCTGACTCCAATCCGAAGCGAGTTCCCAGTGTGGCATCCCAGTTGTTTGTTGCGTTTCTTTTTTGGAAACAGTATGCTTTTCGCCACAGGTTTTCAGTAAAATGAAACTTGGGGCCGGACATCTCATGGCAGGCAGCTCCAACAAAACTGCACCTTTAAGTGCAACTTCATAACCACATACAAGTGTTTCTAGGATCCACTGATGATGGGAGACATAGGCGGACAGCCTTTGCAGAATTTCAAAAATATGATAGTATGGCCTGGCCCATCATCTGCCATCAAGACATGAAGTAATGGGACAACAAAGTCATGCAGGTTCCTCACTACTGTGAATGTTTGGTGTAATGTTGCAGGCACACTCGGAAAGTTCCATCCATGTACAGTCATGATCATAAGAAAGTATCCACACACAAGAATAATAGACACATTAAATGCAGTGTAAATGAAACACGCAATGCAGATTAATCAAACAAATTACAAAAAAAACCTGTTGTACATCTGACAAAAATGGCCACATATTCACTAATACTTATACAATTTTTATTAAAAAAAATCAACCTGAGCGTGACCTCATAACAGGAAAGGCAGGCTAAATTTAAGGTTCTTTACTTTGAATCAACTCTGTTTTTGAGAAAGTGCACGTCAATATCGGCGGCAACCGCTGTCCCCCATTTCAGAATTAGTTTATGGTTAGGGTTTAGAGTTAGGACTGAGGGTTTTATTGATAACTAATATGTATCCTTTGTTTTAGATTTTTATTCTAATTATCTTTTGTCTATGGTGTACCAAAATTCCACTTCAACATATCATTATTAGAATTAAGTATTTCAATGAAACTGAAATCAACAGAAGCGCAGTACAGAGACAGAAACATGACACTTGTTATTCCATATAAACGCCATATTTCCCGTACCTCCCTTCCTATGTGCATCCTCCCGTATGCCATAGGCATCAGGATGAAGTAGTCCGATTCATGTGGTATCATTTGGAATCATGGGAACGGGGTCCGACATCCAGGACACTTTATTGAAGGCATGAAGGCCTTCCCAGGAGCACATGAAAAAAATGTACAGTCATGAGAATCACCCTTAAAACTAAGTTATCTCACATTCATTTTCAGCTGGTTACATGCTTCTATGTCCGTAACGTTCTATGTCTGGTATCTTTCTCTGACCTTAAGGTGCTCAAACTTGTAATGCATATTTCAGCTATGTCGTCTCTGTCTCTCTGCCTGTTAAAATTCTTAACACTGCCGAGTTCACGGTCAAAAAGAAAGGCAGACCCTCGAAAGTAAAACTGTCTCCTCCACCAAGTTAAAAATGAAATAGCCATCTAGGGAAGTGTACTCGGGGAAATGATGAGCAGGTTGTTATGAAGAACCCAGCCTTTCACGCACTCGGCAATATGCTAGTTTACATTATTATAAAATGGGACAGAAGAAGGGGAATACTCACGTAAGATTTCACGAAATCTTTCATTCCATCCCAGTAGAAAGCTCTTCTTAGCTTTTCCACTGTGGCATTGATGCCACTGTGGCCACCCGCAGGACATTCGTGAAACGTGTGTAACGACGCTTTTTTTTTTTCCCCCCTGAAAATCCACCGCCACTTCCCTTCCTTGCCTTTGTGAACGTAGTAAACGACATCCCCTGCAACACAGTCACAACAGTTTAATCCTTTAATCCCTTTCCGCTTTAAGGAGGTTTGCCTCAGAAATGCAGTAAAGTTTTGTTTTGTGACATCTCTGAAGGGAGCAGCCAATGAGCATTTGATTTCCTTATTAAATCATATTTGCTCCCTCCATAGGCTCTGCAAAGCAAAATGTTTCTGTCAAGCGCTCTGTTATGGAATTGGGAGCAAGCAGGCTGTTAAAACTTGTCAAGGGCAAATAAGAATATAGGTTTCTAGATTCAACATTAGAAAAGTAGTTACAGACTCGGAATCAAAAACTTACTAGGAGAATATTTCGACAGGATCGCTCTGTCTTCTTCAGCTCACTGTTGCTGTTGTGGCAGCGAGGCCTGGTGGGGACGACTGTTGTGTCGGGTGAGGGGTTGTCAGGATCTGATTGTAGATTGGGGGTGGGATTGGGGGGGGGGGGGGGGGGGGGGGGGGGGGGAGTTCAAAGCCTTGATCTCTGTTCAGACTGGGGCGTCTGGTCTTAATTTTGATGGCTTCTTTAACTTTTCTTTTCATGAGGAAGGGTTCTGTAGATAAGATCTTGGTTTCTTGGGGGGCTGAAACTGTGGCCTGTGGCTCGTAGATGTTCATGTATGGCAGAAGTAGATCGGCTTTGGTGTTCCTGTTGACGGTGGTGAGTGGTCTTGCTGTCTCGCCAATGTAGGTAAGGGTACAGTCTTGACACCCTACCTGGTACACTACACCACACTGCTTGAGGGGGTCCGTTTTGTCTTTGACAAGGATCAGTTGCTGGTCAAGGGCAATGTGGTATCTGCTTAGCTCTCTTCACATACCTTATGGTGATTTGAGTTAAAATAATCAATTGCATGTCAGGGTGTGACTTTCAGGGTGGTTGTGTAATTCTGCCCTCATCAGTGTGAGATTAACAGAGGTGAAAGTCTATGTACATAAATTCTCTACTTTTCAAGTTTCTTTTCATTGTTCAAGTTTCTTTTCATTGTTCAAGTTTCTTTTCATTGTTCATGTTTCTTTTCATTGTTTTTTTGTGACTTCTTCAGTCTTGTTTGCAAATGCATCTATATAGTGTACGCAAAAGCAGAGTTCTGCAAACACAGATGCACCATCACACCATTGACACAAAAATATTAGGTAAGGCTTTTTTTAATACAGTCTCTTCCATGGGCCGATAGGCGTCCCACTGTTAGTGTCTAACACACGATGCTCCTCGCCTCACCTATGGTTCGGAAGGGCCACCAAACCGATTGTCCAGCAAGGGCAATGGACAACGTGGGAGAATGCACTCCAAAGAAGTCTCACTTGGAATGACATTTGGCACATGGCCCCTCTCAGGATCAGCTTCATTCTCAGATCTGCATATGACCTTCTGCCCTCAAATGCAAACCTGGTGAAGAGGGGAAAAAACAGAAGAACCTTCATGCCCCCTCTGCCATGTAAAACAGTGGAGCATGTCCTAAGCTCATGTAAAGTAGCCCTGGCTCAATGAAGGTACACATGGAGGCACAAGCAAGTGCTCAAAGGGATTGTACAAGTAGTCTGGGCTAGTACCAACACCATAAAAGGGAAAATCAGGACTCCAAAAGCACCCGCAACTTTCTTCACGGCAGGAGGCAGCGAATCATGGCCAAGAACAACAGTGCCACTTGGAACATGCAGGCAGAGTCTGCTGGACGGGGCAGATGACTGGGGGTGCACTGCAGACCTCCCAGAATGGAAGAGTCACCCAGAGATCATCAGCAAGAGTGGCATGAGACCAGACATAGTAGTCCACTCTCAGTCAACCAAGCAGCTGATCATGATTGAGCTCACGGTGCCATATGAGAAACAGAATGGAGGCAGCTCAAATCTACAAGACTGAAAAGTATGCTGATTTTGGCAAACAGCCTGAGGAGAGAAAAGCTATCAGGTCAAAGTCCTCACTGCAGAAATTGGGCTAGGGGGTTTGAAGGAACGTCTGCATGCAGCCTCATGAAACAGTTCTCAGTTTGCAGGGAGGGAAAAAACCAGAGCCCTGAAAGCAATGGCAGAAGCGGCAGAGAGGTGTTCAAGCTGG
>JADBJO010009539.1:76232-91232 GCA_016801955.1 Conus betulinus | reverse complement strand
CTTAGACAGGCCATCCTGAAATGTGTCAAATGATGCTGTAATGGCAGGGCATGGTGGTGTTTTGCAATATTCCTATTTTCACTGGCCGCCTGTACAGTCGGATGGTTTGAACTATTGTCACTTTTATGACGGTTGTCTGAAGACACTTCCAAAGGGCAAAATGCCAGACCCGATTGCGTCGTACGTGAAGACAATACTGTGGAGCTACAATCTGGCCCCCAACTATCATTCTTTGTTTCATTGCACAAAAATATCCTGGCTTCAACCAGACCCTAGATGTAAGAACTTGGCGCGCTGTAGAAGTCAGTCACTGGATTTTAAGCAATGCTAGCGGAGACGAATGAACTGGATAGAAGGAAATGGACTGTCTGAGTCTGATCTTCCTACTTGAGTTTAAAGCAAAGCCTGATGGGGAACCAAATGTGGCCATAATCTCATTGTGGTACATTATGCAGTATACACTCTTCAA
Organism: Conus betulinus; assembly: GCA_016801955.1. Lineage (NCBI taxonomy): Eukaryota > Metazoa > Mollusca > Gastropoda > Neogastropoda > Conidae > Conus > Conus betulinus. Next base: position 90,763 of record JADBJO010009539.1, on the reverse strand, counting down.
AAACAGTGTCCAGTAGTCTGGAAGACACTGTTTGGCGTGTCTTATTTTGGCAAGAAGGGGAAACAAACGTGTTCGTCGTTAGAAATGAGAAAATCCGTTTGTTTTGCTTGATCATAAAGTAAGAATTTATATTCAAGAAAAGTCAGGGCAAGCCAAGTTTGTTTTCAAGTAAGGACTAGTGTGTCTGTAGTTGACAGGAATGTCAGAATTGATATATTCTAATGACAGGAAGGTCATAAGTAACATGAAGTGTGTGTGTGTGTGTGTGTGTGTGTGTGTGTGTGTGTGTGTGTGTGTGTGTATGTGTGTGTGTGTGTGTGTGTGTGCGCGCGCGCGCGCGTGCGTACGTACATGCGTGTGTGTATAAAAGTCTTGATTACTCAGCAGATGGTCGTTTGCTGGCTGTAAGACACTTTGCATGGAGTTAAGATACAACGAAACAAAAAAAAAAATAACTGTACCCTAAAATCAACATCTCTCTCTCTCTCTCTCTCTCTCTCTCTCTCTCTCTCTCTCTCTCTCTCTCTCTCTCTCTCGTTTACAAATCTCACCCACGCTTGTTATTATTATGGAAGAATGGCATTCAAACATAAGTAACCAACAGGCCACCAGTGTATATATTTTGTGTAGGCATTCGATACTCCTGATCAACATTTTCTCTGTGGAAAGTTGCCTGTGCATGATTTTTCTCCTCACTCTGTCGACTTCACATCAACCAGTCTGAAACAACAGAAGGCAAGCAGTCTTTCAGAATTCTTTATTATCATCTCTCAAGCGTGTTAAACACAGAGTTTTCAAGGAATCTTTTCGAGACCCAGATTATTTCAAAATTACTAAATAATCTTGTTTTTCATGTAAGATGTCTAGTGAACTCTGCCAGTGATACTACTCTTCATCACAAAGAAACGATCTCGACACGTTGTTGTTTCAAAGCGCTGGTGGAGAGAGTGATGAACAGGGTCACTTTGTATATTACACTAAAAGAAAATGCAATCATCAGTACAGAACCCGTCGGGATCATTCAGTTTGTCGGGGCAGCATTCCAGACCCTCAGGGCAATCTGAAGGAGAACTGCAGGTCTGCCAGAGGAAAGAGAGAAAAGGGTCAATCGACAGGATCATGTCAAGCTTACAATCCAGTTTATTCTGAATCTGTGTCATGTTCACGCAATCTACTCACTCTTCTCACAAGCAAAATCAAACCAAAAAAAAACTACACAACACTTTCCACATTTACTCTAAAATCTTTCACCATATAAACTATAAACTGTACTTGTTATGCAGCGACGTGTCGCACTCGACTAGCACATTGCAGCACTTGACCATTACAACAGTTCACACCACACCCCCATCCTGCAGTCACAGGGAGGTACGTTTGGAAATCCTTCCTTGCTGACAAAAGCCAGGCCATTCCCAGGAACGAGCGCTCTGGAACTAGAACCCTAATGTAAGATATAAAGTCCCTTAAAGCCTCTCCAACAATTTAACAATTAAACTCCGAGTTTACGATTTTAAAATAGTTTGCTAAAGATCTTTAGAAAAGCAAGTCATCTCTGTTCAAATGCAGTTAACAGTTTACAAAGACAATTGATTTTATAAACCTAGACAGGTTTATGAACACTATCAACGTTTACATACATTTTAGGAAAGAACACAATATGTATTAAAGCAAAACATTAAAGCAAAACTTTAGAGCAATTTAAAGAATGAAAATATATTCTTAATTCTTCCAGTCTCCACTGCCTGGTGAAATTATAAGCGAATTTAACACTTACTTTTCAGACCCGTAGACACCTAGTCTACACTAGCACTTGGTGCTACATTTACAAATTACACTCAGGGGGAAAAGAGATTTTCCCAGACCTGAAATGGCCTACTAGCCGGCAACCAAGCCAGGCTAACTACGGAGCCCATCTGCTCTCCAGGCCGTCTTCTTGCAGTCTGACAAGAAATAAGGACAGTCACACAATTGCGTGCTCTGAACAGCACTCAATCTCAGAACGATTGCCTCTGACTACACCACAGGTGTAAGGTTGAATTTTCTGTCCTGTGAATAAAGTGTACCCAGATAATTTCTTTCAACATCTCCAGAGCGCTCTTCTGACAACCCCCCACCGGGGAAAAAAACTTTGTCCATCAAAGTTTTAGGAGAAAAAATAACATTACTATGTCCCAAAAATAATCACTTACAAGAAAATACATATCAACATTATCAAATTCATGAAATCCAATCTTCTATAATCATCCAAGTACATAAAAAACCAAACATTATACCCAAGCACTGGCTCTGTACAAGCAACATCAATGACTGTATCCACACACAGTTTCACTACATGTCAGAGCAGCCTTTCAAAATATCAATGCTCCATCAACATCCTTCACACCCATCATGGTGCAGAACATACAGTGAAACAATGCAGTCCAAATCCAAATCACCAAGGCAAAAACTTCATCCAAGTACATTTACAGTGTCGGCATAAATCACATACATGCACATACACACAATGAAATATAAACACTGAATGTATAAGTCACAAATCCATCTCACCAGAAGTTGAAAAAGACAGCAAAAGTTCATGACATACATCACAAATCACGATCGAGATAATAAATCTGCAAAAACATTGCATTTTCCAGAAATTGGCGACACCTCAAAACTGTACTCTTGAATTGCCAATGACCACCTCAACAATCTATCTACTTTTTTTTTTTTTTGACGCCTTCAAAAAGGTCAAAGGCCTGTGGTCAGTCTGCAAGATGAATGGCTTGCCTAACAGGTAACGTGTGAACTTGGAGAGCGCCCACACAATGGCCAAGCATTCTCTTTCCACAGTAGACTACCTTGTCTGAGCGTCTGTGAACTTTTTGCTTGCAAACATCACTGGATGTAGCAAACCTTCATTCTCCTGCATGAGAGCAGCTCCCATACCAGTAGAGCTGGCATCTGTTCTCACAAGAAAATCCTTATCCAAGTCTGGAAGAATCAACACTGGGAATGATGACAGCAGACTTTGTACCGTTTGCAGGGCGATCTGACATTTCTGAGACCATGAAATTGACCGTTTACCATTCTCTTTGGTAAGATCAATGAGAGGAGCTGTGACAGATGCAAAGTTAGGTATGTAGCGCCTGTAGTAGCTTAACAAACCTAACAGAGAACGCACCTGTCTCTTGGTCTTAGGGACCTGAATACACAAAAAATCTTGTCAACCTTTTTCTGTTCAGGTTGTAAACAGCCAATCGACAAGGAATGTCCCAAAAATTCCAACTGTTGGAATCCAGCAAACAGTTTGCTTGGTCGGGCAGTCAACACAAAATCAGCTAGTTTCTGTAACACCTGTCGCAAGGAACACAACAATGCACACCAGTCTTCTTGCGCAATCAAAATATCATCAAAAAACTGATCGCAGCATTCTCATGCAAACACAGTCGTCTCATCATGCGAGCAAAAGTAGCTGGTGCATTTTTCAAAACCAAAAGGCATCCTCGTCCACTGAAATAAACCCATAGGTGTCTGAAAAGCTGTCTTGTGCTTGTCATTAGGATCAATCGGAATCTGCCAATATCCTTTTGTTAAGTCTATTTTCACAAAGTATTTGGCTTTCGACAACTGACAAAACAATTCCTCAATATCAGGGATGGGTTCACAGTCAAACACAGTGATTTTGTTCAGCGCTCTGTAATCAATACAAAACCGCACAGAACCATCCGGTTTAGAAACGAGCACAACAGGGGCACAATATGCAGAAGTAGATGGCTCAATCACACCCATGTCTAACATTGCTTTCACTTCATTCTCAACGATCTGTCGTGTGGAAAAAAGGAAGTGGGTAAGGTTTAACCCTGACTGGTATATCACTGGTCAAAACAATGCGATGTGGGTCAACAGCTGTTGCGTTTCCAGGCTTGTCAGTAAGAATGTCAGAAAAGTCTGAAAAAAACAGCCTCCAGGTCACGTATTTTGTCTTCTGGCAATGACTGGTCAATGTGAACGTCCCTGTAAGTCTCATTTTTTACTGATGGAACGGTCGGTAGAGTGACGTCATTGTTTGTTGGTTCCTGAACCACACCCACTGATGCAGCATGCACCACACACTCTCACCAGCAGTCGTTTGTCTAGTTGGATACACAGTCAGATATTCCACAGGTAAGATGTCCTTTAAATCATCAAAAGAACAAACATTGTCACAATTGGTTTCATTCGCCTGCACACTGGAATTGACAGTAATGCACACATCTGCCTGTCTAACGTGATATAACTTCAACATGTTTATGTGGAAAACTTTTCCATCACCATTCATGTCAATTCTGTAATCCACAGGACCTGTTTTTTCCAGCACTTTGTATGGTCCTTCCCATTTGACCTGAAGTTTACTGTCTTTATCAGACAGCAACACCAGAACCTGGTCTCCAGGAGCTAAAGTGCGAAACTTTTGCCTTTTTGTCAGCGTGCATTTTATGCTTTTGGGCAGACAACTTCACCTGTTCCTGAGCCAGAGTACATGTGTCAACAATCCTGTTTTTGGTCAAAACACATAATCAAACAAAAGTTTGTCATCCTCAGACTGACTAGTTCCTGACCACTTCTGAGCGAGGATCTGCATTGGTCCTCGGGGAGAGAGCGACCGAAACAACAATTCAAAGGGGGAAAAGCCTGTACTTGCATTCGGCAGTTCACGGTAGGCAAACAAGAGTGCGGGAATGTATCTATTCCAGTCTTTGGGACAATCAAGTGCTACCTTGTGTAACATTGTCTTAAGGGTACCATTAAACCTTTCCACAAGTCCATTAGACTGGGGGTGGTAGGGTGAGGTGGTAGAGGGAACAACACCCCAACAAACGGTAGATCTCAGTCATGAGTTTCGACACAAACTGGGTACCGCAATCCGAGAGGATTTCCGCAGGACAACCCATCCTGCAAAACACTCCCCACAAAGCTTCTGCCACTGTCACTGTGTCTATCTTTTTCAGAGGGATAGCTTCTGGGTATCGTGTGGCTACATCAACAATAGTCAACACCCACTGGTGTCCTGATGAGGATGCTGGTTGAAGGGGACCAACCAGATCAATTGCAATCCTCTTAAACGGTTCTGTAATGATTGGCATCTTCCTCCAAGGTGCACATGGCACTCTTCCCCTGGGTACAGTTTTTTGGCAAACATCACATGACTCACAGTACCTCTGTACATCTTTCCTTACATCAGGCCAAAAAAATGAAGTCAACACACGCGCTAATGTACGTCTCACACCAAAATGTCCAGACATGGCAGCATCATGAGCTGTCTTCAACACACATGTTTTCAAACTTTCTGGTACAACAACCTGCATGACATGTTCCACATCATCTTTAAAACACGATACAAAATATCATCTTTGACAACATATTGTGTTTTGGTTTTTGTCTGTATTTGCACTTGTGGCACTTCGAAACAAAGAAGCAAGTTTTGTGTCAGACTTTTGTAGCTGTTTGAGTTTTTCTGGAGTCACATTCAAACCAGACATGTCAGGTACATTTAAAGGCTTAGTTGGCCTGCCAGAGTCTCTTTGCTGTGCCCTGGTAGTCACCAAAGCATGAGTGTCACAAACAAATGAACCACCCTGTCCACCACAAGCAGTTTTTACACCAGGCAAGTTACCAAGAATGAGATCAGTGACCGGGTCTTCAATGACACAAGCTATCAGAGAACCTGTAAAGTAGGGGGTAGCAACATTTATCTCAGCCAAGGGGAATGACTCAATCTTCCCACCAAAGGAACGACAATTCTGTCTCTCACCAGTGTACTGGTTAGCCTGTACAAAAGACTTCCTAACACCTGCTGTTGTACAGCCTGTGTCTCTAAGCAAAGTGCCTGAAAACCCATTGATGGTACAGTCTTCAATGATAAGGTTATTCCTTGTATCCTGTGATACCAGCACATGTTCAGATGTGTTCTCTTAGACTGTTTCAGCCACATTACTCTTCTGTACATAAGGGCAAGTGTCTCGTTTGTGAAAACGACAGCCACATGTCCAGCATTGTACATCCTTATTGCCTGTGTGAGCACCACGAGTAGAAGTGCCTCCACGGTTACCAAAAACCGCGCCTGTTCATGTTACCAGTGTTTGTCTGTGGTTGTGCGTGCTGAGCCTGGGTCGGATTTGAACATCCGGACTGGTTTGTGCCACGATAGGAACCTCGACCGCGCTGATATCTACGACTACGCTGATCGTTTTGAAAATTGTCTTGGTTTGGTGCAACGTAACCGACATTCGTGTCATACACCTTGAACTCTGCTTTCCGAGCAAAAGTTTTTCCTGGGTGAGCACTTTTGTACTGATCAGCAATTTGACATAGTTCTTCTGCACTTTTGAATGAACGTTCCCGAAGAAAAATTGCAAGGTCTTTGGAAACGCTCTGCAAAATTTTGCTCTTGTAGGAAAAGGTCACGGAGATCGACAAAATTTTGCGGAAATTTTAGACAACTCTATCCATCTGTCTAAAACATGGCCAGTACGGATCAAAAAAAAGCTGCAAAAGATTCAGTCACGTCTGGACGAACCGAGCGAAATTTCTCGCGAAAACCTTCCTTGGTACATTGAAATTTCTTTAAAAGCTCTGCTTTCAAATCTCCCAGGTGATAGTTTGTTTAGCCGACAGTGAGTGATACAGTGATAGAGCACCTCCACGAAAAAAGAGAAGCAACATAGAGTACCCATCTGTCTTTTGGCCAGTTACATGTGGCAGCATGCGTTTCAAATCGAAACAAGAAAGAATCAATATCATCTCTTTGCTCATCAAAAGCAGGTAGTTTAGGGATGTATGGGGATTTATGGGGAGGGTCATGGGTCCTTCACCTTCATTTTCAGTATGTCCATGAGCACCATGCTCCAGTTTTTTCAACTCCAGTTCATGTTTTTGATTATCCAGTTCTTCGAGCTCTCTTATTTCTCTTTTTCTTCTTTTTCGAGCTGTCTTATTTTCTCTTTTTTCTTCTTTTTCGAGCTGTCTTATTTTCTCCTTTTCCTCCTTGTCCATTTCCAGTCTCTTAATGTTTAACTGCCGCTTGTGTTCTCTCTCCTGTTCTCTTTCTTTCATCTGAATATCTTTTTCCTGTTCCCTTTCTTTTCGTCTCAGTGCTCTTTCTTCACACTGGGATACATACTCTGATAGTTTATCACCAGTATAACCCAGTTTTTTTCCCTGAGCTATAAAGCGATCAAAATCCTCCATCTTGCTTATCATGAAACACACAATCAAAAAAAAAAACAAAAAAACTTTGAGAATGAAGAGAAGATTTTAAGATCTCATTCTACAATGTTAACATTATAACTGTTCTTGTGACAGATATGTAAAACAAACATAACCATCTCTTAATTAAGCAAGAAGATAAATACGAAAATAAAAAGTAATTTTCACAGTCACACACTATAAAACCTCCCGTACCTAAATGTTTTAATTTAGGAAGAAGGCAAGTCAAAATATTAGAAATTTTACACGAAGTTTTTTTTTAGAAATTAAATACCAGAGGAAGGGACTGTTTGGAAACTTAACCGTTTTCTATTAATGATATGGCAAGATTTTGAAATGTACCCCAAATATAATAAAGATCTACTGTAAGGGGAATTATTTCATTTTAATTAAATGAGAACTAGTTCCTACTCTAAAGAGCAATGGCAACACAAATGAACTTATAGAAAGTAAACCACGATACAAAAGTTATAAAAGGAGGGAACACCTTAATACAATATTAAAATGAAAGAAAAAGAACTCACAACATGCACTCAACAACAATCATTCATTTAAATTTGAAAATATGGCTGGTTCAAAAGGATATCTTTTCACACTCTTTGACTAAGCAGATAATGTCTGGGGGAGGGGAATGGAAATCTTCAAATTTCAAGAAAAACTTATGTTTTTTGAAATCAAGATTGACAACAAATTTACATCATATACAAAAAAAGGTTCAGTCGAGGTCACCACTGTCATGTTCACGCAATCTACTCTTTACATCATATACAAAAAAAGGTTCAGTCGAGGTCACCACTGTCATGTTCACGCAATCTACTCACTCTTCTCACAAGCAAAATCAAACCAAACAAAACTACACAACACTTCCACATTTACTCTAAAATCTTTCACCATATAAACTATAAACTGTACTTGTTATGCAGCGACGTGTCGCACTCGACTAGCACATTGCAGCACTTGACCATTACAACAGTTCACACCACACCCCCATCCTGCAGTCACAGGGAGGTACGTTTGGAAATCCTTCCTTGCTGACAAAAGCCAGGCCATTCCCAGGAACGAGCGCTCTGGAACTAGAACCCTAATGTAAGATATAAAGTCCCTTACAGCCTCTCCAACAATTTAACAATTAACTCCGAGTTTACGATTTTAAAATAGTTTGCTGAAAGATCTTTAGAAAAGCAAGTCATCTCTGTTCAAATGCAGTTAACAGTTTACAAAGACAATTAATTTTATAAACCTAGACAGGTTTATGAACCACTATCAACGTTTACATACATTTTAGGAAAGAACACAATATGTATTAAAGCAAAACATTAAAGCAAAAACTTTAGAGCAATTTAAAGAATGAAAATATATTCTTAATTCTTCCAGTCTCCACTGCCTGGTGAAATTATAAGCGAATTTAACACTTACTTTTCAGACCCGTAGACACCTAGTCTACACTAGCACTTGGTGTGCTACATTTACAAATTACACTCAGGGGGAAATGAGATTTTCCCAGACCTGAAATAGCCTACTAGCCGGCAACCAAGCCAGGCTAACTACGGAGCCCATCCGCTCTCCAGGCCGTCTTCTTGCAGTCTGACAAGAAATAAGGACAGTCACACAATTGCGTGCTCTGAAACAGCACTCAATCTCAGAACGATTGCCTCTGACTACACCACAGGTGTAAGGTTGAATTTTCTGTCCTGTGAATAAGTGTACCCGGATAATTTCTTTCAACATTTCCAGAGCGCTCTTCCTGACAATCTGTTTCCAACTAACAACAAAATTAAAAAAAAAAAACTGACTTTTCCTGTTCAGTGTATAGTTCCACGACATGGGATGGGGAGAAGGTCTGTCCTTTGCAAGGCCCTGATTGTCTGTTGCTCTGCCTGGACTGGTCGCTTTACTGTGCTGACACGTCCAATCTACCCGGCTGTTTGTCCGTAGTTGGAGATGGTTTGTTCACTGGGGTGGCCTTCCCCAGGGCTAAGAGCTTATAGCGCGGCTCTTGATCGTGTGATGCTCCTGTCACTGGATATATGGGGCATTTCAGTGGAGATCACAGTGCCACCTGTCACTGGATATAGGGGGTATTTCAGTGGAGATCACAGTGTCACTTGTCATTGGATATATGGGGTATTTTCTGTGGAGATCACAGTGCCACCTGTCACTGGATATATGGGGCATTTCAGGGGAGATCACAGTGCCACCTGTCACTGGATATATGGGGTGTTTCAGGAGAGATCACAGTGCCACCTGTCACTGGATATATGGGGTATTTCAGTGGAGATCACAGTGCCACCTGTCACTGGATATATGGGGTATTTCAGTGGAGATAAAAGTGCCACCTGTCACTGGATATGTGGGGCATTTCAGTGGAGATCACAGTGCCACCTGTCAGTGGATATATGGAGATCACAGTGCCACCTGTCATTGGATATATGGGGCATTTCAGTGGAGATAATGGTGCCACCTGTCATTGGATATATGGAGTGTTTCAGTGGAGATCACAGTGCCACCTATCATCCCACCCCATCCTGTTAGTAACATCGCCCTTTGGTCAGGCACTACCTATTCCACCACGACTTATTTCGCAGCTAACCCTCCTATCTGCGGGCATCCCCCTATCCACCACCTGCGAACACGCCTGGTTGGGGTGGTCGCCCCTGCTCCAGGCTTCACAATTATGATGATGAGTTGCGAGAAAGTTTTTAAAATGAAAAAAGAGGAGGGGTGATGGGAAAAAAACGAGAATGAACTTTAGGGCGTAAGATTATAAGTACAAAATCCTTCCCTGGCAGCATATGGAGGGGGGGGGGGATGGGAGGCGAGAGAGAGAGAGAGAGAGAGAGAGAGAGAGAGAGAGAGGAGAGAGAGAGAGACAGACAGACAGACAGACAGGCAGGCAGACTGACAGATGGATGGACAGAGAGAGAGAGAGAGAGAGAGAGAGAGAGAGAGAGAGAGAGAGAGAGAGAGAGGGAGGCAAGTCAGTTCTGAGCAAGTCCACAGTAAACAGTTTTTACTCACACTCTTTTGGAGCTTTTTGCGAAGCATCAGCCGTTTCACTGAAACATCAATGACGGCATGAAAGTCATAGTTCATTCTAATGTGTACGACTGTCAGCATGCATGTGTGTGAAAGTTTGCAAGTGAGACAGACAGACAGACAGATACACAGACAGACACAGACTGACAGCCTGGAGAGAGAGAGAGAGAGAGAGAGAGAGAGAGAGAGGGACAGACAGAGAGACAGAGAGGGAAGGACAGACAGACAGAGAGAGAGAGAGAGAGAGAGAGAGAGAGTTCTTTATTCCCAAGGGTAACAGATGAGGAAGAAGATGCTTTCCCCCTGGCTCTCCTCCCTTCATGGACGAGGGATACTGGCTCGCTAACGCTGTTACACACTATAGAAGTGCTTGTAACAAAAACAGTGATGATTCCAAACACACACACACACACACACACACACACACACACACACTGCTTTATATGTAGTATTCCTATGTGAAAAGAGGACTTAAGAAAATCCGTCACAAAAATAGTACGAACAGCATAGTGTGAGGAAGAATGAACAGTGATGCATAAGGTATTCATGTTCAAGTCCATAAGCCTATTACTGATATTCAACATTTTGGTTCATCAAGCAAGACTGTTTTTCAAGGCAATGACGAACAGGAGATAATGTGGGTTTGAAGGCGCAAGAGAGAGAGAGAAAGAGACAGACAGACAAACACAGACAGACAGACAGACAGACAGACAGACAGAGTTTATAACTCTTCACATTTAAGAGTTTATTGTCATCGCCAAACTGGTCATCTGACAAGAGAAGTGGGGATGACAACAAAAACAACGTGTGTGAAAACAAACCTTTCTCAAAACCATATGGAAACAAAAAGAAGTATCACCTCCTGCACCTGCACCCACACTTGGAAGCCTGCTCCGTTTTGAAATAAGAGCAGGCATGCACAAGGGCATTCCGTTTCGCATTAAGTGACAGAGATCATTTCAGGTGAAGAAGACAGATTTTAAGACAACGTCAACACTAACAGAACAATATACATGACGACAACGACAACTACGGCAAGAAAATGCAAAACATGACACCTCATGTCTGTCATCCTTTGTCATCCCCTCCATAACCCCACTTCCCTCTCTTTGCTGCTCATCTACGCCAACAGCCAGGCAGCAGACAGGGACAGTATATACTTGGAAACAACGTGAGAGGGCCAACAGCCAGGCAGCACACAGGGACAGTCAACACGTACCTCCTCTATCCTGATGACTGGTTGCCATGAAACACAAGGAGTAGAAGGGTGAGCACCATGATTCCCAATCCTGACATCCTGAATTTTGTTCAATCCTGAAATGAAAAACGAAATGAAAAAAAAAAAAAACAGTTTAAGGTAGAACCACATACGATTTCAGTACATTGTTGTAATCAGAATACAATGTATACTGAGTAGACATCAGCCAGCTTTGAATTCAATGTGGGTTTTTCCTTTTTCTTATTTTTGCATAACCACTATCACTATAATCACCAACCATTAAAGTCGTTTATGCCAACACATTATTTCGCCTGCTACAATGAACACCATCCCATGGTATTGTTTACTTTTTTCAAAAACGCTATTTGCATGAATCCCCCCCCCCCCCCCAAACAACACACACAGTATATAAACTTTGTGGTGGGTGGAGAGAGAGATATGAGCTCTCTCTCTCTCTCTAATTGCCCCCCCCCCCCCCCCCCCCCAACAATGATACCTTATCACCCATTGATCATTTTCCATTCCCTTCGAATCATTATTAGCATTACCCGCACCCCCACATACAACTACCCATCACACTCACCACTCATTAAATTCGTTTATTTATTTATCTATTCATTTATTCTATTTTTTTCTTTCTTTCTTTTTTTTTTTTTTAGATTTTTCCCCTAGACACTATTATCAAATCACCATAATCACTACTGTCACTAATATATCATACCATTTTACAACAAGCAACAAAAACACCATTGTTTCACCCCCTCCCTTCCCCCCCTCCCTCACTATTTCCTCCCTCCCATGATCCCCTGGGGTGGCCTCATTTCCGTCCAGAGGCCATTTTTATCAAGCGCGAATATGAGAAGGTAAGTGGTTCTCAATCTTCATTTTCACTGTCCTAAATGTTATTTGTTTTTGGCTGAAGAAGACCCAAGAGGTCGAAAAGTTTTGTGTCTTGTCCTGTATTTTGTCTGTCTATATCCTGGGTGGTAAGTAACCCCCTCTCTCTGTCTAAATTTTGCTTCATTTTCTACCCTCAGTCACTCCATTTTGAAACAAACACCTCTTGTTTGACTCTGTAAACTCTGATTATTTCACCAGAGGTGGTCGTTTCATGTCTTTGTATCTCTGACTACAACATGCCTCCTTGTATTATGGAAAGCCGGGTCAAATAGTAATGCCAGGGCAACTTTAAGTGGCCAGTGTGGAAGACTGAAACAATGAGAGTTGTGCACAGCACTGTGGCACTAAATCTGTGTTGGATGAATCTGTCACATCAGTGATTGTATGTGTGTGTGTAATGGAGTTACAAAGGAGAATAATCACACTCCTAAGTCACATCTGGTCAGCATTTTCAGAACAGATGGAGTTGAACAGCAGCCTATAAGAACCATATGGAGTTTCACTGTAGTACTACAAACCACATAAAAAAAATGCTCTTTCATGCAAATGCATTTAAAAACGCATTAAGCATAAATAAATCAGAAGTATTCATAGAATTGTGAAGAATACAAAATGTGATAGGAGAGTGGAACCAAAACAAAGACAAATCAGATAAATACCTGTCCACACTCTGAAAACTGCAACTGCCACGTAGTGAGTTGAAAGGTCTGGGTCGGTGACACAGCTGTTGTTAACACTGAACAGACTCGTACTTCACCAGATGGAGCAAGGGGTGCAGACTGCGTCAGCGGATCAAATGGATGTTGCAGAGTGAAGAGGCCCAGGCGCACCTGTGATTATATTCTGAGCTGAGGGTAGCGGTGAGAGTGGGAGGGAGTAGGAGGGGAAGGGGGGACATGGAGGGTGGTAGTGCGTTGAACTACATGGTCTCTTTGATTGGCAGGGGGTGTGGTTTAACCTGTCGTATGATGTCCATATGGGGAGAATAGAGGGGAGAGGAGGAGGGACAAGAGGGGGCGAGAGGCCCAGCACACCTGTGATTTCAATTGCAGCTGAGGGTTAGGGGTGTAAGGGTGCAAGAGGGGGAAGGAGGGGGGACATGGAGGGTGGTAGTGCATGTACTGCATGGTTTCATTGATTGACAGGGGGTGTGGGTTTAAAACTGTCGTGTGATGTCCAATGTGGAGAAGGGAGGGGAGAGGAGGGACCAGCGGGGGCAAGAGGGTGATGGGATAGTGAAGTGCTGGCTACCTTTGATGGACAGGGGGCCGTGCGTGTGTCAGGGGCAGAGACACAGTGGAAAGAGGGGAGAGGAGAGAGGTAAAGGGAGGGAAGGAGGGGACGAAAAGGGGGAGGGGAGGGGGTAGTGGATTTTGTTTTCGTTTGTCTTAAAGCAACGTGTGTGATGTACAGTACAGTGAGTGGCTGTGACTAGCTCTGTGTGTGTGTGTGCACACACGCATGCGCACATGTGTGTGTGTGTGTGTGTGTGTGTGTGTGTGTGTGTGTGTGTGTGTGTGTGTGTGCGTTCATGTGTGTGTGTGTGTGTGTGTGTGTGTGTGTGTGTGTGAAGCTTATGATGATAATTCCAAGTGCACCAGCCACCATGGAGACGTGGTTTGCATCATGAATTTCTTGCATGAAGGTCGTAGGTTAAATCCCATCAGAGCCATTTGTTTATGGTATTTCTATGCCTTGTCTTATAGTTTTTCAAATGTCCATCAATGTGAAGCAAACGGTACACTACACAATTCCTGAATGATTTAAATGTTGTATTTAAAAAATGAATCTGTCACTGCTTTGAACATGTCCCTCCCATCTGTGCCATCTGTTGTTCATCAGCCTTTGACGCATTTTCGTTTATGATGATGTTGATATTTTCAATGCCTTGATTTATCCAAACAAGTCCAAACCCATTTTGATGCAAAAAAAAAAAAAAAAAAAATGACGAATTCCCAATGCCAAACATTTTTTGTACCTCGCATTTCTAAACTAAGCAACACATTTTTGTAAAGCCTTATGTGGTAAACTTTTCCCATCCATACACAGAATTTTCAAACAGTAACTAATACATTGAAAATGATCGTTGATGTACATAGGACATGGGCCTATATCCCCATATACAAGATTTGCTGGCGTTTAACTTGAA
>JADBJO010009539.1:68732-71232 GCA_016801955.1 Conus betulinus | reverse complement strand
ACACACAGCAACACCACCCATTCCCCACAGACACCAACACCATATCATCCCTAACACCAATCCCCCTAAACATCCCTAAAAACAAATGAAACAATATATTACCGAAAACTCAGTGGTCTATATTTCAACCCACTTGTTCAAGCAGGGGAACACATACAAGGATCGAAAGACGTTTAATGTAAGCGCATACCCATTACTAGGAAGGAGACAAAAACTACACCTCCTGTGCATGGTCCCGTTCCACCAGAACACACCAGACTTCCATTCGTGCGCAAGTCAGAGTTCCCCCCAAGGTAAATACTTAACATCGTATAAACGGTTGTGTCAGTCTATCTAACACGGGGACCTAACGAGCACAATTCGGAAATGGTTACGAATCTTTTCAGTTAAGGACACGCTGAAACAATAGGATATTCTTATAACTGGAGGCTTTCAATAGCTCATTTCCCCGTTTGGGGAAAAAAGGATTGCCAGTGGATTACTAGTAACCGTTTTATTGAAAATCTCGTCGACTAGTCCTTTTATACTTTTGAATTGAACGGGAGAATATAACCACGTGTTCCTGACAAAACCCTAATGCACAAGCCAAGTGCAAGTCAATAGATTAAACCTGGATATCTCCACGATCTAAGCTATCATCTTTGGTGATTGGCAAACCCTCGATTGAAACACTTAATAGAGGATAATATTCCAAGGTCATTACAATCATTACGAAACGTCCAAGGCTTTGAAACAAGAGACTTTAGAACACAAGGAAAAGGTCCCAAAGTATATTGCAATATATAATGAGGCATAACTGGGGGGTAATTCACAGGCAAAGAATATACTAAAAGCGTTTCGTCGCGACACAAAAGAATCTTGACTACAAAAAAACTATTGACGACATAACGATCGGTTTCTGCAGAATGCTATTTGCTTTCTCCGGAATCGTCAGTTACCTATGATTTAAAACTGTTTTGTAAATCAAGTTCAGAAAACACACAGGTTAATGTCTGGTGGAACGAGACGTCTTGTAAAAAAGAGCGGAAAAAAGAAAGAGAAAGAAAAGGGAGGGAAGGAGAGAAAAAGGGAAAAGGGAGGGAGAAGGGAGAGAAAAAGGGAAAGGAAGAAAGGGAAAAACATTCAAACGTGAGAGGAATGATTTACAAAGTAAAGAAAGAAGCGCGCTGAAAAGCTTGCGTGAGAAAAAAACCGAGCCGCACAAATCAAATCACCATCGTACAGTCTTAAGCACAACAGCAATATTGGTATAACTTTTGTAACAATGGCCCCCCCCACAACAAATCAATAAGATTTTGGTCTGACACTAAAGCCTTTGTAGAAGAACATGGAAAATGGAACAAATGGAGGTCGATAGTAAGGGGTATTTCAGTAGGAGGTAGTGTAGTTGGGGGTGAGCTAAGAAAACACAGTGGAATAAAGTTTGTGAGGAAACGTGCCAAAGAGGGTAAACTTTCAGATGGTCTCACCTCCCAACATTGGGATTTCCATCTAATATCTAGAAAGGCCGAGAGCCTTTGTTGACATATCCTCGCAAAAAATGGCAGGCAAGAGTAGTTAATCACAGAAAAAATAGATCTGCACAGAGGAGCATCAGAAGGAAAGAACACTTCCGCACCGAGAACAATCCAGACCAGAGTGTAGAGTACCACACATTCGACTAAATGAAGAATGCCTTGCTAATTCTGGGAACAAAAAAAAACATCAGTGGGTTTAGATGGTATCTCCTAATGAAATGCTGCGTCATGTCCCCACCTAATGTTAAACGCTTTAATTATATCTCGTCTTCATCTTAAAAAACTGCTGGGAAAAATGGCGATTTACCTTCATTATGGAAGGCATTCTATCATAGTTCCTATATACCGTACAAGGAAGGAAACCTCGAAGTAAAACATTAACACACCTACCCGTGTCCAATTGCCTCTAACGTCCGAACTGCATACATGCAAGACTAATGGAAAGAATTGCCGCTAAACAGATTACTGTATTTTTTGTAATAAACATCATTATTACTCATAAATCAAGCTGGTTTTCAGAAAGGCAAGTATTCAGCAAGCAACATCAGCAACAGAACATTAGTGAAACTCACTACAAATGTAAAACAGCAATTCGCAAGACGTAAAAAACATCTTGGCAACTTTCTTTGACATAAGAAAAGCGTATGAACAAGTGGGGCATAAAACGACTTTTGTTACAAACTGAAAACTATTGGAATAAATGGAACCATGTATGATTATGTCAAAGCTTTTTCTTCAAAGTAGAATAAATTTCAAACAAGAAGTAGATCATACATATTCCTCCACTAGAACACTGGAAATGGGTCTTCCACAAGGATCAGTATTATCTCCATCCTATTTAATTTCCTAATTGCAGATAAACCAAAGGACTATCAAAGACGTAGTTTAGCACAGTTGCTGATGACACCTATGTCCTGTGGAGAAAGTCACTGAAAAGAAAAAAAACACCGTTAAGATTATTAAATACATACATAAAGATCAAA
>JADBJO010009539.1:47500-66638 GCA_016801955.1 Conus betulinus | reverse complement strand
ACATTGCTTTCACTTCATTCTCAACGATCTGTCGTGTGGAAAAGGGAAGTGGGTAAGGTTTAACCCTGACTGGTATATCACTGGTCAAAACAATGCGATGTGGGTCAACAGCTGTTGCGTTTCCAGGCTTGTCAGTAAGAATGTCAGAAAAGTCTGAAAAAAAAAAACAGCCTCCAGGTCACGTATTTTGTCTTCTGGCAATGACTGGTCAATGTGAACGTCCCTGTAAGTCTCATTTTTTTACTGATGGAACGGTCGGTAGAGTGACGTCATTGTTTGTTGGTTCCTGAACCACACCCACTGATGCAGCATGCACCACACTCTCACCAGCAGTCGTTTGTCTAGTTGGATACACAGTCAGATATTCCACAGGTAAGATGTCCTTTAAATCATCAAAAGAACAAACATTGTCACAATTGGTTTCATTCGCCTGCACACTGGAATTGACAGTAATGCACACATCTGCCTGTCTAACGTGATATAACTTCAACATGTTTTATGTGGAAAACTTTTTTTCCATCACCATTCATGTCAATTCTGTAATCCACAGGACCTGTTTTTTCCAGCACTTTGTATGGTCCTTCCCATTTGACCTGAAGTTTACTGTCTTTATCAGACAGCAACACCAGAACCTGGTCTCCAGGAGCTAAAGTGCGAACTTTTGCCTTTTTGTCAGCGTGCATTTTACTTTGGGCAGACAACTTCACCTGTTCCTGAGCCAGAGTACATGTGTCAACAATCCTGTTTTTGAGGTCAAACACATAATCAAACAAAAGTTTGTCATCCTCAGACTGACTAGTTCCTGACCACTTCTGAGCGAGGATCTGCATTGGTCCTCGGGGAGAGAGCGACCGAACAACAATTCAAAGGGGGAAAAGCCTGTACTTGCATTCGGCAGTTCACGGTAGGCAAACAAGAGTGCGGGAATGTATCTATTCCAGTCTTTGGGACAATCAAGTGCTACCTTGTGTAACATTGTCTTAAGGGTACCATTAAACCTTTCCACAAGTCCATTAGACTGGGGGTGGTAGGGTGAGGTGGTAGAGGGAACAACACCCAACAAACGGTAGATCTCAGTCATGAGTTTCGACACAAACTGGGTACCGCAATCCGAGAGGATTTCCGCAGGACAACCCATCCTGCAAAACACTCCCCACAAAGCTTCTGCCACTGTCACTGTTCTATCTTTTTCAGAGGGATAGCTTCTGGGTATCGTGTGGCTACATCAACAATAGTCAACACCCACTGGTGTCTGATGAGGATGCTGGTTGAAGGGGACCAACCAGATCAATTGCAATCCTCTTAAACGGTTCTGTAATGATTGGCATCTTTCCCAGGGTGCACATGGCACTCTTCCCCTGGGTACAGTTTTTTGGCAAACATCACATGACTCACAGTACCTCTGTACATCTTTCCTTACATCAGGCCAAAAAAATGAAGTCAACACACGCGCTAATGTACGTCTCACACCAAAATGTCCAGACATGCAGCATCATGAGCTGTCTTCAACACACATGTTTTCAAACTTTCTGGTACAACAACCTGCATGACATGTTCCACATCATCTTTAAAAAAACACGATACAAAATATCATCTTTGACAACATATTGTGTTTTGGTTTTGTCTGTATTTGCACTTGTGGCACTTCGAAACAAAGAAGCAAGTTTTGTGTCAGACTTTTGTAGCTGTTTGAGTTTTTCTGGAGTCACATTCAAACCAGACATGTCAGGTACATTTAAAGGCTTAGTTGGCCTGCCAGAGTCTCTTTGCTGTGCCCTGGTAGTCACCAAAGCATGAGTGTCACAACAAATGAACCACCCTGTCCACCACAAGCAGTTTTTACACCAGGCAAGTTACCAAGAATGAGATCAGTGACCGGGTCTTCAATGACACAAGCTATCAGAGAACCTGTAAAGTAGGGGGTAGCAACATTTATCTCAGCCAAGGGGAATGACTCAATCTTCCCACCAAAGGAAACGACAATTCTGTCTCTCACCAGTGTACTGGTTAGCCTGTACAAAAGACTTCCTAACCTGCTGTTGTACAGCCTGTGTCTCTAAGCAAAGTGCCTGAAAAACCCATTGATGGTACAGTCTTCAATGATAAGGTTATTCCTTGTATCCTGTGATACCAGCACATGTTCAGATGTTTTCTCTTAGACTGTTTCAGCCACATTACTCTTCTGTACATAAGGGCAAGTGTCTCGTTTGTGAAAACGACAGCCACATGTCCAGCATTGTACATCCTTATTGCCTGTGTGAGCACCACGAGTAGAAGTGCCTCCACGGTTACCAAAACCGCGCCTGTTTCATGTTACCAGTGTTTGTCTGTGGTTGTGCGTGCTGAGCCTGGGTCGGATTTGAACATCCGGACTGGTTTGTGCCACGATAGGAACCTCGACCGCGCTGATATCTACGACTACGCTGATCGTTTTGAAAATTGTCTTGGTTTGGTGCAACGTAACCGACATTCGTGTCATACACCTTGAACTCTGCTTTCCGAGCAAAAGTTTTTCCCTGGGTGAGCACTTTTGTACTGATCAGCAATTTGACATAGTTCTTCTGCACTTTTGAATGAACGTTCCCGAAGAAAAATTGCAAGGTCTTTGGAAACGCTCTGCAAAATTTTTGCTCTTGTAGGAAAAGGTCACGGAGATCGACAAAATTTTGCGGAATTTTAGACAACTCTATCCATCTGTCTAAAAACATGGCCAGTACGGATCAAAAAAGCTGCAAAAGATTCAGTCACGTCTGGACGAACCGAGCGAAATTTCTCGCGAAAACCTTCCTTGGTACATTGAAATTTCTTTAAAAGCTCTGCTTTCAAATCCTCCCAGGTGATAGTTTGTTTAGCCGACAGTGAGTGATACAGTGATAGAGCACCTCCACGAAAAAGAGAAGCAACATAGAGTACCCATCTGTCTTTTGGCCAGTTACATGTGGCAGCATGCGTTTCAAATCGAAACAAGAAAGAATCAATATCATCTCTTTGCTCATCAAAAGCAGGTAGTTTAGGGATGTATGGGGATTTATGGGGAGGGGTCATGGGTCCTTCACCTTCATTTTCAGTATGTCCATGAGCACCATGCTCCAGTTTTTTCAACTCCAGTTCATGTTTTCTGATTCTATCCAGTTCTTCGAGCTCTCTTATTTTTCTCTTTTTCTTCTTTTTCGAGCTGTCTTATTTTCTCTTTTTCTTCTTTTTCGAGCTGTCTTTTTTTTCTCCTTTTCCTCCTTGTCCATTTCCAGTCTCTTAATGTTTAACTGCCGCTTGTGTTCTCTCTCTCCTGTTCTTCTTTCATCTGAATATCTTTTTCCTGTTCCCTTTCTTTTCGTCTCAGTGCTCTTTCTTCACACTGGGATACATACTCTGATAGTTTATCACCAGTATAACCCAGTTTTTTTCCCTGAGCTATAAAGCGATCAAAATCCTCCATCTTGCTTATCATGAAACACAATCAAAAAAAAAAAAAAAAAAAACTTTGAGAATGAAGAGAAGATTTTAAGATCTCATTCTACAATGTTAACATTATAACTGTTCTTGTGACAGATATGTAAAACAAACATAACCATCTCTTAATTAAGCAAGAAGATAAATACGAAAATAAAAAGTAATTTTCACAGTCACACACTATAAACCTCCCGTACCTAAATGTTTTAATTTAGGAAGAAGGCAAGTCAAAATATTAGAAATTTTACACGAAGTTTTTTTTTTTTGAAATTAAATACCAGAGGAAGGGACTGTTTGGAAACTTAACCGTTTTCTATTAATGATATGGCAAGATTTTGAAATGTACCCCAAATATAATAAAGATCTACTGTAAGGGGAATTATTTCATTTTAATTAAATGAGAACTAGTTCCTACTCTAAAGAGCAATGGCAACACAAATGAACTTATAGAAAGTAAACCACGATACAAAAGTTATAAAAGGAGGGAACACCTTAATACAATATTAAAATGAAAAGAAAAAGACTCACAACATGCACTCAACAACAATCATTCATTTAAATTTGAAAATATGGCTGGTTCAAAAGGATATCTTTTCACACTCTTTGACTAAGCAGATAATGTCTGGGGGAGGGGAATGGAAATCTTCAAATTCAAAGAAACTTATGTTTTTGAAATCAAGATTGACAACAAATTACATCATATACAAAAAAGGTTCAGTCGAGGTCACCACTGTCATGTTCACAGCAATCTACTCTTTACATCATATACAAAAAAGGTTCAGTCGAGGTCACCACTGTCATGTTCACGCAATCTACTCACTCTTCTCACAAGCAAAATCAAACCAAACAAAACTACACAACACTTCCACATTTACTCTAAAATCTTTCACCATATAAACTATAAACTGTACTTGTTATGCAGCGACGTGTCGCACTCGACTAGCACATTGCAGCACTTGACCATTACAACAGTTCACACCACACCCCCATCCTGCAGTCACAGGGAGGTACGTTTGGAAATCCTTCCTTGCTGACAAAAGCCAGGCCATTCCCAGGAACGAGCGCTCTGGAACTAGAACCCTAATGTAAGATATAAAGTCCCTTACAGCCTCTCCAACAATTTAACAATTAAACACCGAGTTTACGATTTTAAAATAGTTTGCTGAAAGATCTTTAGAAAAGCAAGTCATCTCTGTTCAAATGCAGTTAACAGTTTACAAAGACAATTAATTTTATAAACCTAGACAGGTTTATGAACACTATCAACGTTTACATACATTTTAGGAAAGAACACAATATGTATTAAAGCAAAACATTAAAGCAAAACTTTAGAGCAATTTAAAGAATGAAAATATATTCTTAATTCTTCCAGTCTCCACTGCCTGGTGAAATTATAAGCGAATTTAACACTTACTTTTCAGACCCGTAGACACCTAGTCTACACTAGCACTTGGTGCTACATTTACAAATTACACTCAGGGGGAAATGAGATTTTCCCAGACCTGAAATAGCCTACTAGCCGGCAAACCAAGCCAGGCTAACTACGGAGCCCATCCGCTCTCCAGGCCGTCTTCTTGCAGTCTGACAAGAAATAAGGACAGTCACACAATTGCGTGCTCTGAACAGCACTCAATCTCAGAACGATTGCCTCTGACTACACCACAGGTGTAAGGTTGAATTTTCTGTCCTGTGAATAAGTGTACCCGGATAATTTCTTTCAACATTTCCAGAGCGCTCTTCCTGACAATCTGTTTCCAACTAACAACAAAATTAAAAAAAAAAAACTGACTTTTCCTGTTCAGTGTATAGTTCCACGACATGGGATGGGGAGAAGGTCTGTCCTTTGCAAGGCCCTGATTGTCTGTTGCTCTGCCTGGACTGGTCGCTTTACTGTGCTGACACGTCCAATCTACCCGGCTGTTTGTCCGTAGTTGGAGATGGTTTGTTCACTGGGGTGGCCTTCCCCAGGGCTAAGAGCTTATAGCGCGGCTCTTGATCGTGTGATGCTCCTGTCACTGGATATATGGGGCATTTCAGTGGAGATCACAGTGCCACCTGTCACTGGATATAGGGGGTATTTCAGTGGAGATCACAGTGTCACTTGTCATTGGATATATGGGGTATTTCTGTGGAGATCACAGTGCCACCTGTCACTGGATATATGGGGCATTTCAGGGGAGATCACAGTGCCACCTGTCACTGGATATATGGGGTGTTTCAGGAGAGATCACAGTGCCACCTGTCACTGGATATATGGGGTATTTCAGTGGAGATCACAGTGCCACCTGTCACTGGATATATGGGTATTTCAGTGGAGATAAAAGTGCCACCTGTCACTGGATATGTGGGGCATTTCAGTGGAGATCACAGTGCCACCTGTCAGTGGATATATGGAGATCACAGTGCCACCTGTCATTGGATATATGGGGCATTTCAGTGGAGATAATGGGTGCCACCTGTCATTGGATATATGGAGTGTTTCAGTGGAGATCACAGTGCCACCTATCATCCCACCCATCCTGTTAGTAACATCGCCCTTTGGTCAGGCACTACCTATTCCACCACGACTTATTTCGCAGCTAACCCTCCTATCTGCGGGCATCCCCCTATCCACCACCTGCGAACACGCCTGGTTGGGGTGGTCGCCCCTGCTCCAGGCTTCACAATTATGATGATGAGTTGCGAGAAAAGTTTTTAAAATGAAAAAAAGAGGAGGGGTGATGGGAAAAAAAAACGAGAATGAAACTTAGGGCGTAAGATATAAGTACAAAAATCCTTCCCTGGCAGCATATGGAGGGGGGGGGGGGGGGGGGGGGATGGGAGAGGAGAGAGAGAGAGAGAGAGAGAGAGAGAGAGAGAGAGAGAGAGAGAGAGAGACAGACAGACAGACAGACAGACAGACAGGCAGGCAGACTGACAGATGGATGGACAGAGAGAGAGAGAGAGAGAGAGAGAGAGAGAGAGAGAGAGAGAGAGAGAGAGAGAGAGGAGAAGTCAGTTCTGAGCAAGTCCAACAGTAAACAGTTTTACTCACACTCTTTTGGAGCTTTTTGCGAAGCATCAGCCGTTTCACTGAAACATCAATGACGGCATGAAAGTCATAGTTCATTCTAATGTGTACGACTGTCAGCATGCATGTGTGTGAAAGTTTGCAAGTGAGACAGACAGACAGACAGATACACAGACAGACACAGACTGACAGCCTGGAGAGAGAGAGAGAGAGAGAGAGAGAGAGAGAGAGAGAGAGAGAGGGACAGACAGAGAGAGAGAGAGAGAGAGAGAAAGACAGAGAGAGAGAGAGAGAGAGAGAGAGAGAGAGAGTTCTTTATTCCCAAGGGTAACAGATGAGGAAGAAGATGCTTTCCCCCTGGCTCTCCTCCCTTCATGGACGAGGGATACTGGCTCGCTAACGCTGTTACACACTATAGAAGTGCTTGTAACAAAATAGTGATGATTTCAACACACACACACACACACACACACACACACACACACACACTGCTTTATATGTAGTATTCCTATGTGAAAAGAGGACTTAAGAAAAATCGTCACAAAAATAGTAGAACAGCATAGTGTGAGGAAGAATGAACAATATGCATAAGGTATTCATGTTCAAGTCCATAAGCCTATTACTGATATCAACATTTTGGTTCATAAAGCAAGACTGTTTTTCAAGGCAATGACGAACAGGAGATAATGTGGGTTTGAAGGCGCAAGAGAGAGAGAAGAGACAGACAGACAGACACAGACAGACAGACAGACAGAGAGTTTATAACTTTTCACATTTAAGAGTTTATTGTCATTGCCAAACTGGTCATCTGACAAGAGAAGTGGGGGATGACAACAAAACAACGTGTGAAAACAAACCTTTCTCAAACCGTATGGAAACAAAAAGAAGTATCATCTTCTGCACCTGCACCACACTTGGAAGCCTGCTCCGTTTTGAAATAAGATGCAGGCATACACAGGGCATTCCGTTTCGCATTAAGTGACAGAGATCATTTCAGGTGAAGCAGACAGATTTTAAGACAACGTCAACACTAACAAGAACAATATATATGACGACAAGTACGGCAAGAAAATGCAAAACATAACACCTCATGTCTGTCATCCTTTGTCATCCCCTCCATAACCCCACTTCCCCTCTCTCTTGCTGCTCATCTACGCCAACAGCCAGGCAGCAGACAGGGACAGTATATACTTGGAAACAACGTGAGAGGGCCAACAGCCAGGCAGCACACAGGGACAGTCAACACGTACCTCCTCTATCCTGATGACTGGTTGCCATGAACACAAGGAGTAGAAGGGTGAGCACCATGATTCTCAATCCTGACATCCTGAATTTTGTCAATCCTGAAATGAAAAACGAAATGAAAAAAAAGAAACAGTTTAAGGGTAGAACCACATACGATTTCAGTACATTGTTGTAATCAGAATACAATGTATACTGAGTAGACATCAGCCAGCTTTGAATTCAATGTGGGTTTTCCTTTTTCTTATTTTGCATAACCACTATCACTATAATCACCAACCATTAAAGTCGTTTATGCCAACACATTATTTCGCCTGCTACAATGAACACCATCCCATGGTATTGTTTACTTTTTTCAAAAACGCTATTTGCATGAACCCCCCCCCCCCCCCCCCCCCCCCAAACACACACACATGTATATAAACTTTGTGTGGGTGGAGAGATATGAGCTCTCTCTCTCTCTCTCTCTCTCTCTAATTGCCCCCCCCCCCCCCCCCCCCAACAACGATACCTTATCACCCATTGATCATTTCCATTCCCTTCGAATCATTATTAGCATTACCCGCACCCCCCCATACAACTACCCATCACACTCACCACTCATTTAATTCATTTATTTATTTATCTATTCATTTATTCTATTTTTTTCTTTTCTTTCTTTTTTTTTTTTTTAGATTTTTCCCCTAGACACTATTATCAAATCACCATAATCACTACTGTCACTAATATATCATACCATTTTACAACAAGCAACAAATCCCATTGTTTTCACCCCCTCCCTTCCCCCCTCCCTCACTATTTCTCTCTCCCATGATCCCCTCCTGGGTGGCCTCATTTCCGTCCAGAGGCCATTTTTATCAAGCGCGAATATGAGAAGGTAAGTGGGTTCTCAATCTTCATTTTCACTGTCCTAAATGTTATTTGTTTTTGGCTGAAGAAGACCCAAGAGGTCGAAAAGTTTTGTGTCTTGTCCTGTATTTTGTCTGTCTATATCCTGGGTGGTAAGTAACCCCCTCTCTCTGTCTAAATTTTGCTTCATTTTCTACCCTCAGTCACTCCATTTTGAAACAAACACCTCTTGTTTGACTCTGTAAACTCTGATTATTTCACCAGAGGTGGTCGTTTCATGTCTTTGTATCTGACTACAACATGCCTCCTTGTATTATGGAAAGCCGGGTCAAATAGTAATGCCAGGGCAACTTTGTGGCCAGTGTGGAAGACTGAAACAATGAGAGTTGTGCACAGCACTGTGGCACTAAATCTGTGTTGGATGAATCTGTCACATCAGTGATTGTATGTGTGTGTGTAATGGAGTTACAAAGGAGAATAATCACACTCCTAAGTCACCATCTGGTCAGCATTTTCAGAACAGATGGAGTTGAACAGCAGCCTATAAGAACATATGGAGTTTCACTGTAGTACTACAAACCACATAAAAAAAAATGCTCTTTCATGCAAATGCATTTAAAACGCATTAAGCATAAATAAATCAGAAGTATTCATAGAATTGTGAAGAATACAAAATGTGATAGGAGAGTGGAACCAAAACAAAGACAAATCAGATAAATACCTGTCCACACACTGAAAACTGCAACTGCCACGTAGTGAGTTGAAA
The DNA here is from genome assembly GCA_016801955.1 of Conus betulinus. Lineage (NCBI taxonomy): Eukaryota > Metazoa > Mollusca > Gastropoda > Neogastropoda > Conidae > Conus > Conus betulinus. The sequence continues at coordinate 57,321 of JADBJO010009539.1, read as the reverse complement.
GGTCTGGGTTGGTGACACAGCTGTTGGTTAACACTGAACAGACTCGTACTTCACCAGATGGAGCAAGGTGTGCAGACTGTGTCAGCTCAAATGGATGTTGCAGAGTGAAGAGGCCCAGCATGCCTGTGATTATATTCTGAGCTGAGGGTAGCGGTGAGAGGGAGTAGGAGGGGAAGGGGGACATGGAGGGTGGTAGTGCGTTGAACTACATGGTCTCTTTTGATTGGCAGGGGGTGTGGTTTAACCTGTCGTATGATGTCCATATGGGGAGAATAGAGGGGAGAGGAGGGACAAGAGAGGGGGCGAGAGGCCCAGCACACCTGTGATTTCAATTGCAGCTGAGGGTTAGGGGTGTAAGGGTGCAAGAGGGGAAGGAGGGGGGACATGGAGGGTGGTAGTGCATTGTACTGCATGGTTTCATTGATTGACAGGGGGTGTGGTTTAACCTGTTGTGTGATGTCCAATGTGGAGAGAAGGGAGGGGAGAGGAGGGACCAGAGAGAGCAAGAGGTGATGGGATAGTGAAGTGCTGGCTACCTTTGATGGACAGGGGGCGTGCGTGTGTCAGGGCAGAGACACAGTGGAAAGAGGGAGAGGAGAGAGGTAAAGGGAAGGGAGGGAGGGGACGAAAGGGGGAGGGGGTAGTGGATTTTGTTTTCGTTTGTCTTAAAGCAACGTGTGTGATGTTACAGTGAGTGGCTGTGACTAGCTCTGTGTGTGTGTGTGCACACACGCATGCGCACATGTGTGTGTGTGTGTGTGTGTGTGTGTGTGTGTGTGTGTGTGTGTGTGTGTGTGTGTGCATGTTGTGTGTGTGTGTGTGTGTGTGTGTGTGTGTGTGTGTGTGTGAAGCTTATGATGATAATTCCAAGTGCACCAGCCACCATGGAGACGTGGTTTGCATCATGAATTTCTTGCATGAAGGTCGTAGGTTTAAATCCCATCAGAGCCATTTGTTTATGGTATTTCTATGCCTTGTCTTATAGTTTTTCAAATGTCCATCAATGTGAAGCAAACGGTACACTACACAATTCCTGAATGATTTAAATGTTGTATTTAAAAAATGAATCTGTCACTGCTTTGAACATGTCCCTCCCATCTGTGCCATCTGTTGTTGTCATCAGCCTTTGACGCATTTCGTTTATGATGATGTTGATATTTTCAATGCCTTGATTTATCCAAACAAGTCCAAACCCATTTTGATGCAAAAAAAAAAAAAAAAAAAAAATGACGAATGCCCAATGCCAAACATTTCATACCTCGCATTTCTAAACTAAGCAACATTTTTGTAAAGCCTTATGTGGTAAAACTTTTCCCATCCATACACAGAATTTTCAAACAGTAACTAATACATTGAAATGATCGTTGATGTACATAGGACATGGGCCTATATCCCCATATACAAGATTTGCTGGCGTTTTAACTTGAACTCACAGAATCTTTAAAAAAAAACGTGCGAACCTTTTCTATTTCAATAACAGCTTTTTATCCAACCCCCATAACTCTCTGCACCATACTGAGCAATAGGTTGAACTTGCACATCAAAAGTTTACATAACACAACCAAAGAATCATTATTAAGTCTTCAAATACATAATAATGCATGTGTTGTTCTGCTCACAAGGTCTTCACGGGCAGGTGAAAAACTGTGAGGATAGTAAAGTAAATGTCAAGTCCTGAAGATGGTCTATGACCAAAACGTTGAAAAGTTTTTGTCTTTATCTCTCTCTATTTTCACATCTTCTGGGCACACAAAAATAGTTTGTAAATGCCAAAATATTTGTAACAAATCACAACACACCATCGCCTCGCCATTCAAAAACCATCTCTCCCTTGCTGCTAAGTATCCTGTTTTTCTAAAAACCACAATGCTACTCTTTTCCACATGTATCTTAAATTGAAGCCTCACAGCTGTAATTAGGAGGTTAACTAACTGGGTTTCCAATCACAAAGCATTATCTCTGGCTAGTAACGAGGTAAAATTTGAGTATCTCAGGTGACAATGCTGCTCAATGACGTCCCTTTTCAGTGATTTTTCTTTCATGTTAATTCATTCATGAATAAAAAAAACCCACAAACAATACAGAACTATGAGAATATCCCTGTTTCAAACCCTATGTGCACAAAGTACAGTCTCTAAGTTCGTTGCCAGACCATACTTTTGCATTGACATTTGAAATTATATTTTTAATACATTAATACAGCTTTTCTTTCTCACAATTCTTTTGAAGAATTGCTCATAGAAGTTTTCTTGACATGGAGTCAAAGGCCTTCTCAAAATCAATAAAACCTACGTTCTACCTGAATTTGTAACCTATAGTATGTAATAGAACTATATAGTTTACTGCCTATGCCACAAAGCGATACTCCTCTGTAGTTTCCAGGATCGTTAACGTTACCTTTTTGAAGCAATGGTATTGATTCCATTCAGCTTTTGGGGTATTTTCCTCTGTTGAAGAAAATAGCATGAAATATTTAAGGAGCTAAACAATTATCTTGTCACCATTTCTCCAGTTAATCCATCTGGACCAGCAGGTCTGCCGTTTTTCAATGTATTTATAGCTAATAACACTTCTTTTGGAATTGGGTCATCAAGAAAACTGATTTCATCTGTAGTTTTCGAATCAGTTACTGTTTCTGTTTCTACTGTGCTGTCAACGATCTTTTTCAAGGAGGTTTTGAAATGTTCAAGCCACTCATCAACAGAAACAGCAGCATGTACACGAACCACCTTGGATGACATGTTATGTACATTACGCCAGATGACATTGGTATCTTTCACCCAGATCATAGAGAGAGAGAGAGAGAGAGAGAGAGAGAGAGAGAGAGAGAGAGAGAGAGAGGGGGAGAGAGAAGAGAAGAGAGAGAGGCATACAAAAACTCGTTATACTACAAATGATGATATATAATGAAAGAAGGGTTGTATCAAATCAAAACATGCAATCAAGAAAAGAACTGAGAACATCAAAACGCTTATCCCAGTAATAATAACAATATAGTAATAGTAATATTGATGATGATGATGATGATGATGATGATGATGATGATGATGATGAAATAATAATAATAGCAATGTTGATGATGATGATGAAGATGATGATGATGATGATGATGATGATGATGATGATAATGATGATGATGATGATAATGATACTACTACTAATAATGATAAAATAGTAACAATAGCAATAGTAATAATTTCATACATATGAATCATTATGCATCAAATGATAACGATGTGTCACTAAGGGAAAATAATGTCAAGCAACACTGCAGTAAAATATTCAAAGATACAATTGATTGAAGAGCCACAGACAGAGAAGAGAGTGGACGGATAAAGAAAAGGATGCTATCTGGGGAAGAGGGGGTGGGGGTGGGGGTGGGGGGCAGAAGACAGAAGAAGGGAAGGGATTTAAGGAGAGCAAGAAGGAGTATATGTGCACACACGCGCACGCGTGCATGTGTGTATATATATATATATATATATATATATATATATATATATGTTTAAAATAGTATGGTAAAAGGAAGTTTGAAAATCAACAGATCTGTTTCGAGCGCTGGCTCTCCTCAGGATCCTGAGGAGAGCCAGCGCTCGAAACAGATCTGTTGATTTTAAAACTTCCTTTTACCATACTATTTTAACAAATGTTGCTCCCCAAGGGGTTGAGCACTTTAAAAATTTTATTAGGCGTTTTAGTAGTATTTTCTTTCTCTCTCTCTCTCTCTCTCTCTCTCTCTCTCTCTATATATATATATATATATATATATATATATATATATATATATATATGTGTGTGTGTGTGTGTGTGTGTGTGTGTGTGTGTGTGTGTGTGTGTGTGTGTGCGTGTGTGTGTGTGTGTGTGTATGTGTGTATGCATGTCTGTGTACGCATGTGCGCGTGGGTGCGTGTGCGCGTGTATGTGTGCGCGCATGTGTGTGTGTGTGTGTGTGTGTGTGTGTGTGTGTGTGTGTGTGTGTGTGTGTGTGTGTGTGTATTCGTGAAACAGAGAGAGAGAGGGTGATGTAGGGGGACAGGCCGACAGATAGAAACGAGGGAGCAAAAAGCGGAAGGGGGGGGCGTGTTAGAAAAACGAGAGAACGAGAGAGAGAGAGAGAGAGAGAGAGAGAGAGAGAGAGAGAGAGAGAGAGAGAGAGAGAGAGAGAGAGACAGACAGACAGACAGACAGATGATAGGCATACAGACAGACAGAGAATGACACAAATAAAGACAGTCAAAGAAAGAGAGAGAGAGAGAGAGAGAGAGAGAGAGAGAGAGAGAGAGAGAGACAGACAGACAGACAGACAGACAGACAGACAAATAGACAGGAGAGGGAGACAGACACAAAAAGACAGAGAGAGAGACAGAGAGGGACAGACAGACAAACATTCAGACAGACAGACAGACCGATGGATAGGAGAGAGACAGACAAACAGAGACAGACAGACAGTCAGACAGACAGGCAGAGAAATGGGCGGACGGACGGGTGGACCAATGGACATGAGACAGACAGATAGACAGACAGACAGAGACAGACAGAGATAGAGACAGAGACAAAAAAGACAGAGAGAGGGGGAATGGTGCATGCTATTTTCACCGTGACCAGTATTACTACTGCTGCAGCAGCAACAGCAACCCTTGGCACTAGTACTGCCTGAACAACAAGAAACTACTGCTGCTACTACTACTACTACTACAACCACCACCACCACCACTACGACGGCCTCGACGACGACGACGACGACGACGACGACGACGACGATGCTGCTGCTGCTACTACTCCTACTACTACAGCTGCTGGTGCTGCTGCTGTTGCTGAGTAGCGGCTGCCACTACTGCTGCTGATACCACTACCACTACTACTATGCTGACAGTTTCTACTGAGACAGGAGAGGGAGACAGACAAAAAGACAGACAAAGAGAGACAGAGAGGGGCAGACAGACAAACAGTCAGACAGACAGACAGACAGACCGATGGATAGGAGAGAGAGACAGACAGACTGACAGATAGACAGTCAGACAGACAGACAGGCAGAGAAATGGGTGGACGGACAGGTGGACCAATGGACATGAGACAGACAGACAGACAGACAGAGATAGAGATAGAGACAGAGAGACAGAAAAAAAAAGACAGAGAGGGGGAATGGGGCATGCTATTTTCACTGTGACAAGTATTACTACTACTTCTACAACCACCACCACCACCACTACGACGGCCTCGACGACGACGACGACGACGATGACTGCTGCTGCTGCTGCTACTACTACTACTACTACTACAGCTGCTGGTGCTGCTGCTGTTGCTGTAGCAGCTGCCGCTACTGCTGCTGATACCACTACCACGGCTACTATGCTGACAGTTTCTACTGAGACTACTACAACTACAGAGTGACTCAGCTGCCATGGCCGACGTATGAATTATACCCGTGAGTCACCAAGGGAGAGACGGGGACAGAGAACAATGAACACGGGAGTGAAACCACAACGTGGAGACAGCTGTGGGTGAACAAACACACACACACTGAGGACTGCTTCCAGTGGTAATCCCAGCGCGAATAACACGGAAGACGAAATATTCTAAACGTTCGTTACATTGAATCTCTCTCTCTCTCTCTCTCTCTCTCTCTCTCTCTCTCTCTCTCTCTCTCTCTCTCTCTCTCTCTCTCTCTCTCTCACACACACACAGACACAATCACACATACATACATACATACACACACACACACACACACACACACACACACACACACACACACACACACACACACACACACACACACACACACACACACACACACACACAGACACACACCCTATCAATCCCTAAACAATCCCTAAACACTCCCTAAACACACATAGAAACAAATTACCTAAACTCAGTGGCTATTATTTCCCCCCAATTGTTCAACAGGGGAACACTAATGACAAACTTAATGTAGCCATTTACATTAAGGAAGGAGAGAACTACACCTCCTGTGCAAGTCCCGTTCCACCAGACACACCAGATTCCTATTCTTGCGCAGTCAGAGTTCAGGTAAATACTAACATCGTATTAACTGTTGTGTCAGTCTATCTACCACGGGGACCTAACGAGCACAATTCTGAATGGTTACGATCTTTTCATTTAAGACAAGATGAAAACAATAGATATCTTATAACTGGAGATTTCAATGCTCATTCCCCGTTTTGGGGAAAAGGATTGCCAGTTGATTACTAGTAACCGTTTTATTGAAAATCTCGTCGACTCGTCCTTATATCTTTTGAATGACGGGAGAATAACACGTGTTCCTGACAACCCTAAGCACAAGCCAAGTGCAATAGATCTAACCTTGATATCTCCAGATCTAGCATCACTTTGTGATTGGCAAACCCTCGATGACACACACTAAATAGTGATCATATTCCAGTCATTACAACATTCGAAACTACAAGGCTTGAACCAATAGATTTGACAAAGGAAAAGGTCCCAAAATATAATTATAAATGAGCTAACTGGGGTAAATTCACAGAATTACTAAAAGCTTTCGTCGTCGACACAAAAGAACTTGATACAAAAACTATTGACGACCTATACGATCGGTTTCAGAATGCTATGCTTTCTGCCGCGAATCAGTCAGTACCTATGATAAAACCTGTTAAATCAAGTTCAGAAAAGCACACAGGTAATGTCTGGTGGAACGAGACGTGTGAAAAAGAGAAAAAAAAGAAAAAACATCAAACTGAGAGAATATTTACAAAGTAAAGAAGAGCGCGCTGAAAAGCTTGTTGAGAAAAAAGAGAGCAAAAAAATCATTTTAATCACATCACAGCACAAGCAAAACAGCAATATTGGTCTAACTTTTGTAAGAATGAAAAAAACAAATTATAAAGATTTTCAAAAAGTGTGGGGAAAAGCTAAGAACAATGAAAAATGGAGTAAACTTGCCAAGATGTCCCGTCAAGCTCCCAAACTTGGATTTCCCATCTAATCTAAAAAGGCCGAAGCCTTTGTTGACATATTCGCAAAAAATGGCAGCAAAGATAGTTTATCAACAGAAAATAGACTGCACAGAGAGCAATCAGAAGAAAAACTTCACCGAGAACAATCCAGACCCTGTTACACATACCACTATCTGAATGCTCCCATAACAGTTCAAGAAGTAGAAGAATGCCTTGCTAATCTGGGGACAAAAAAAACATCAGTGGGTTTAGATGGTATCTCTAATGAAATGCTGCGTCATGTCCCACCTAATGTTAAACGCTTTATCTCGGTCTTCATTAAAAATGCTGGGAAAATGGCGATTTACCTTCATTATGGAAGCATTCTATCATAGTTCCTATACATAAACAAGGAAAACCTCGAAGTAACATTAACACTACCGTCCAATTGCCCTAACGTCGCATACATGCAAACTAATGGAAAGAATTGCCCCTAAACAGATTACTGTATTTTTGTAATAAACATCAAATTATTCCTATAAATCAAGCTGGTTTTCAGAAAGGCAGATCAGCAACAGAACATCTAGTGAAACTCACTACACATGTAAAACAGCAATTCGCAAGACGTAAAAACATCTTGGCAACTTTCTTTGACATAAGAAAAGCGTATGAACAAGTGTGGCATAAACGACTTCTGTACAAACTGAAAACTATTGGAATAAATGGAACCATGTATGATTATGTCAAAGCTTTTCTTCAAAGTAGAATAATTCAAACAAGAATAGATCATACATATTCCTCCACTAGAACACTGGAAATGGGTCTTCCACAAGGATCAGTATTATCTCCAATCCTATTTAATATCCTAATTGCAGACATAACCAAAGGCTTATCCAAAGACGTAGTTTTAGTACAGTTTGCTGATGACATATGTCTGTGGATGAAAGTCACTATGAAAAGAAAAAACCCCGTTAAGATTCTTAAATTACATAAAGATCAAATATCAACATGAATTAAACAATATCAGTAGTTTCTTACATGAAAATGGATTGACACTGTCGGCAGAAAAAAAACAAATCTAATGCTTTTTTAACTCTGGATATGACCCAGACAAACTTCCACAATTTACCCTGAATGGATCGGTCGGTCTTACAATACGTCAAATCTGTTAAATTCTTAGGAGTATATTTATCATCAAAACTTTCATGGAACCAACATATTGAACATATTTTGAATAAAGCAAAAAAGTTTAAACTTTCTAAAAATCATAAGCAAACAAAAATGGGGACAAGATAAAGAGAGTTTAACACTCCTGTCTTCTGCTCTTGTGCGGTCTAGATTGATTTATGCTCAGAGAAGTATTCTTCAGTGCTCCACAGCATCTACTCAATAAGTTACAAAGTGTAGACTGCAAAGCATATAAACTTGCTCTTGGAGTACCCACACATACCTGCAACATTGGGACATACTATGAAATTGGAATTTTACCTTTGAACGAATTTCGAAAAGTGTCCTCCACCAAATTTGTTCTAAAGAACCTTTCACAAAAAAGTTTCTGTACAAATGAAGTATCTCTAAACTCAGATACAGATTTTGCTAAAAGAGCAAAAGACATAAAATCAGCAAAATCTATTCAGTCATACACATCTACTCTGAAAAAAAAAAAAACAATTAACCAAAGTAAAATAGCTATCAATCCGTCCTTTCCACCCATTCCCACATGGAACAAACAAACCAAAGCAAATTATGACACAAACTATACTGAACTGAACAAAAACGATCCACCATATCTTTAAAAAAATTATGTAAATTCTCATTTGGAAAATCAATATAAGGATCCTGCTGCAAATTTTTACAGATGGTTCAGTGTTAGATGACCATAGAGCAGGAGCAGCTTTCATAATACCAAAATTAAAAGTGGAGGAATTATATTATCTTGGCAAACACTTGTCAATATTTACTGCAGAATTATTTGCTGTTCTAATGTCCCTAAAGTATGTTTTAAAGTCTTCCATAGAAAACTGTCAACTTTTACTGTGCAGTGATTTCAAGTCAGCCCTTTCTGCCTTACAGTATCTAAATCCAAAGATCCGCTGTGAGACTATTACAGAAATTAATTATGTGACACATCTCCTATCAATGAAAAGAATAAATGTGACCTTCTGTTGGGTGCCCTCACATTGTGGAATTTCAACAATGAGAAAGTTGATCAAGCTGCTCGGAGAGCAGCTCGCGCACATTGAAGGAACGACTACTCTGAACATTCCGCTAGACCTATCAGAATGTTATACTTTAATTACTAGAGCATCCTTTAACAGTTTCAAGAGGTTATTGGAAGACACAGATAGCCAATATTATCACAACTGTATACAGCCAAATCCCGACATCCACCCCAAAACTCAATTAGACAAATTTGAAAATACGACATCTAGAGAGGTAGTAACTTTAATTCATAGGATGCGTTTAAATTCACTTCGAACCAAATACAGTAAAAATGTTACATGCATGTGTGGGGGAAACACTTAGTGTACGTCACCTACTACTAGATTGTCCAAGAGTAAAGAATACAGTGCTCAAAGCTGGTTCTAATATCTCACATAATAGATCGACTCCACTGACTTTACCAAAAATTTTAAATAATTATGCTTTACTTTGTTCGTTATGCCCACATCTGTTACATAGTACAGTAGGAATTTGTCTTTAACTTTCAACAACCCCTCATACACAAAAAGAAACACACACACACACACACACACACACACACACACACACACACACACACACACACACACACACACACGCACACACGCACGCACGCACCCAAAGCGCGCACGCACGCACGCACGCACGCACACACACACACACACACACACACACACACACACACACACACACACACACACA
>JADBJO010009539.1:40000-45000 GCA_016801955.1 Conus betulinus | reverse complement strand
TGGACGTCCCTCTGCTGCCCCTTTTTTCCCATATCGGTACGAGCCATGGCTGGGCGAACCCATGCCCGTCTGGACATGCTCATTTTCCACTTAATGACTCGCGCACTAACCACTGAGCCACTGGGACACCTGATATTTGTAGGAAATTTAAGCCTTATGAAGTTCACTTTTGTTCCTCCTTGACCAGATCCAACTTGAACACCTCTCTGCCGCTTCTGCCATTGCTTTCAGGGCTCTTTTTTTTTTTCCTCCGTGCAACTGAGAGCTGTTTCATGAGGCTGTATGCAGACGTTCCTACAAAACCCTCTAGCACCAATTTCTGCTGTGAGGACTTTGACCTGATAGCCTTCTCTCCTCAGGCTGTTTGCCAGATCAGCATACTTTTCAGTCTTGTAGATTTGAGCTGCCTCCATTCTGTTCTCATATGGCACCGTGAGCTCGATCATGATCAGCTGCTTGGTTGACTGAGAGTGGACTACTATGTCTGGTCTCATGCCACTCTTGCTGATGATCTCTGGGTGACTCTTCCATTCTGGGGGGTCTGAGTGCACTCCCAGTCATCTGCCCCGTCCAGCAGACTCTGCCTGCATGTTCCGAGTGGCACTGTTGTTCTTGGCTATGATTCGCTGCCTTCTGCCGTGAAGAATGTTGCCGGTGCTTTTGGAGTCCTGATTTTCCCTTTTGTTGTGTTGGTACTAGCCCAGACTACTTGTACAATCTCTGTGAGCATTTGGTTGTGCCTCCATGTGTACCTTCCTTGAGCCAGGGCTACTTTACATGAGCTAAGGACATGCTCCACTGTTTGTTTTCCATGGCAGAGGGGGCATGAAGGATCGTCTGTTTTTCCCCCCCCACTTCACCAGGTTTGCATTTGAGGGCAGAAGGTCATATGCAGATCTGAGAATGAAGCTGATCCTGAGAGGGGGCCATGTGCCAAATGTCATTCCAAGTGAGACTTCTTTGGAGTGCATTCTCCCACGTTGTCTATTGCCCCTGCTGGCTCTGCTGGACTGCTTTTTGGAGTCTTTTTTGGTCTTCTTCTTTTCTCATCTCCTGAATCATCATCATGTCTCTTTTGGCTTTTCCTTTGGCCTTTGACCACCACCACCATTCAGTTTTGGTCACCCCCAGTTTTGGTCATGTCTGTCTTGTCTGTTGGTCTGTGTGTGTCTGTTATTTCTCTGATCTTGAGACTTTCTTTTGCAGAATCCATCGCCTCTTGAACTTTCCATTTTCTGCCTGTCTTCAGCTGGGGCTTGATTGCTTCTACCACCTTGTCTCCTGAGTCCTCCAGCATGCTTTGAAGTCTGATCTTCCCTGCTTTGTATTCCTCCAGGATGGATTTCAGTGGTAGTTTCAGCTTTGCTTGGCGACAGTACAGCGCTATGTCAGTCAGACAGGGTGGGACACCAAGCCATTTCCTTGTGAACTTGTTGATTTTGGATTCCATTGCCTCCACTATGCTGGTGTGCAGATGTCGTATATCATCAGAGAGGCCATAGGAGCTTTGGTATCAGCATGAACTGCAGACACCAGACCTTGTATTTGCCAGGGAGCCCAAGCCTTCTTCCGACATGCGCTTTACGGCGAAAGTAACATAGTGTCAGGCGTGCACCAAGTATCCCACACTTTACGGCGAAAGTAACATAGTGTCAGGCGTGCACCAAGTATCCCACACTTTACGGCGAAAGTAACATAGTGTCAGGTGTGCACCAAGTATCCCACACTTTACGGCGAAAGTAACATAGTGTCAGGCGTGCACCAAGTATCCCACACTTTACGGCGAAAGTAACATAGTGTCAGGCGTGCACCGAGTATCCCACACTTTACGGCGAAAGTAACATGGTGCCAGGCGTGCATTGGGTATTCTACACCTTACAGAGACAGTAACAATGCCAGGCGTTCACGGGGTACCCTGCACCTCACGGAGAAAGTAACAGTGTGCAGGTGTGGACTGGGTACCCTACACCTCACGGAGAAAGTAACATGATGTCAAGTGTGCACGGATATCCTGCACATGACCGATTAAGTAACTTGTTGAAAGGAGTGCACGGATATCCTTGTCTTATGGCGAAAGTGTCGTGGATGCCAGCTTACACAGTATAGGAGATATCCTACATCAAAAGTAGCATGCTGCCAGATACGAACGGATATCATCATACACCGAAAATAACATGCTGTCAGATATGAAACGGATATCCTACACCGAAAATAACATGCTGCCAGATATGAACGGATATCCTACACCGAAAATAACATGCTGCCAGATATGAACGGATATCCTACACCGAAAATAACATGCTGCCAGATATGAACGGATATCTTACACCGAAAATAACATGCTGTCAGATATGAACGGATATCCTACACCGAAAATAAGATGCTGCCAGATATGAACGGATATCCTACACCGAAAATAACATGCTGCCAGATATGAACGGATATCCTACACCGAAAAGAACGTGCTGCAGTTATGAACGGATATCCTACACCGAAAATAACATGCTGCCAGATATGAACGGATATCCTACACCGAAAAGAACGTGCTGTCAGATATGAACGGATATCATACACCGAAAATAACATGCTGCCAGATATGAACAGATACCCTACACCAAAAATAACATGCTGCCAGATATGAACGGATATCCTACACCAAAAATAAAGAGGTGGGAGCTATGAATGAAAATCCTACACTAAAATAACAGGGCACCAGATACGGGCGGACATACCACACTGAAAATAACATGGTGCCAGATATATAAACGAATATCCCCCACACTGAAAATAACATGGTGCCAGATATATAAACGAATATCCCACACTGAAAATAACATGGTGCCAGATATATCCACACCAAAAAGAACAAGGTCCAGACATGAAAGGATTATTTCACCTAAAAATAACATGGTGCCAGACATGAACGGATTAATACACCTAAAAATAACATGGTGCCAGACATGAACAGATTACTACACCTAAAAATAGCATGGTGCCTGGTTGACCCAGCAGTGACGCGACGTGCTCGCAGTTTGAAATTCCAGCCGACATAGAAATGGGTCAATTTCCGCCGCCCATTTTGATGCGCCGTTCTCCTCCTGCCCCACGCTCTCACCTTCCCCGCCCACAGGAGGACATGGTCAGAAAGGAACGGGGTGGATGAGAACACCACGGCAAGACAAGACAACAGTGGTTGAGAACATGACAGGGGAAGGACAGAACGGATGAGACCTGAAGAGGATTGAAAGGACGGGTAATTCCATGCTTTTCGTCCGTGGCAGCGTTCTTCTGGGCGTTCCTACTGACACGATGTTGTGCGTGCGTGCATCAAGGAACTGCACTCAGATTTTTCATTTCAGTGGAATACCTCAAGATGGACGACGACAAATTGAGTGCTGCCGTCAGAAATCGACTATTTCTTTGGGACAAGTCCAACAAAAACCATTTAAACAGATATTCCACAGATTTCTTTTCATCTGCCAGCATGCAGTTCACGCATCTTTCTTTTTTTTTTCTTCCTTTCTTTCTGCGTTCGCAGGCTGATACTCCTGCGGACATTGCCTGTACAGGCAGTGGAGTTTTGTGTGTACGGCGGCCGTTTTTTTTTTATCCCGCCAGTTCACGCATCAAATGATAATACTTGCCATGCACCTTTCGTGATCTGTCTACTGGATGCACCGAAAGTCGGTCAGCTATTCGATGCTTCATGTTTCTTCTTCTCCACAACCACCACCACCACCAAATGAGTTTCTGTCGCCTCATCAGCGCCATGTTGACCAGAAAACCAGCGGTGTCTAGCCCTCAAGCAGCCGCACATGACAGAGAATGCGAGGATCAGTATGAACGCCTTTTCTCCACATGCGTGCTATTTTCCTGGTCCGCACGACAGTCGTGAGTATGAACGTTGCCTTGAGGGATGGTGAGGGGGGGGGGAGGGGGGGAGGAGGGGGGGGAGAGGGGGGGGGGGGGGGGGGGAGGGCGAATGAGGAGGACACAGCTTACACATCAAGGAAAGGTTAAATGGCATGTAGAAAGAAAATGACTGATAAAGACAGTGAGAGAAACGAAGGATGGGAACGTGGTCAGCGATGACCATGAGGACAAAGTGAGAAAGGCCAGTGATGATGACATTTTTCAGAAAAACAAAGCACGAAGACCGGAAAGGAAATGACGAATAAAGGGGAAGAGTTTTCCTTTATTTGTTCTTTTGATCCATGATCAGTTGAACGTTACATGCTGGCTCACAATTGATGGTAGGCCTCAGAACACTGACATGGATTATATCGTTTTTCACTGCCAAATCCAAATGGTGGCGTGTGGCCTGCCGTATGAGCAGGCCTCCTCTGCTCTCTACAGTAAAGAACTTCGTGACGTCAAAGATCCACAGAGCATATAGATGCATTAAATATTGACAACGTTCTTAAGTGCTATGGGAGCATACAATGCCATGAGAATCCAGTACAACAGCTTTAACATGTACTGATGAAGATGGGAAAAAAAAATGAATTATTTGCAACATATATTTTTTTCTCTTCCCAATGTAATTTTCCTGACTTTTGAGACAATAAGTCTGACAGAGGGGAAGGGGCAGAAATCTTGCCAAAAGGAACCTTGCAGTTTGCAAGTCTTTTTGTTCATTACGAGTGGCTGCTCATAAATGAAGTGGGAGCCGGAATAGCTCAGTGGTAGAGCACTGGACTCGTAATCTAAGTGTTCCTGGGGTTGCAGGTTCGAATCTCCACTGGGCCTTCTCTGTACAGGGGGATTTTTTTCCCTCGGAGTTAATTTGTTCTGACTCCATTCCCATGTAGTCCTTCGAATGAGACTATTAACAGAGGTTCCGCGCATGCATAACATCTGCACACACGTACAATACCATCACCAGCTTATGGACGAGAAGGCCAGTTTAGCCTTTGGTATGGATGACACGTTAAACATAGCATGCCTTCCCCGAAGGTGGAGTATAGCTCCTTTAATGGCGGGATAAAAAATGATGAACG